>JAQNBH010000011.1:34879623-34999623 GCA_028752905.1 Cladorhizidae sp. MBARI D1340-BT2 | reverse complement strand
TTATTATTATTATTATTATCTTCCTCCTCCCCTGAGTGGTCTGTGCTTAGGTCAATAGCATTAACTTACCTTATTCTATCTCGAAAGATCTGAAAATGTCAAAACTCCAGTAAATTTTTTTTCAGTCCAAAACAAAAATCCACAGGAAAAATTATACAGGCATATTCAAAGATATACACGACATACCTACATATAAATGAAAAATAAATAGACCAAGTTAAAGAGCAGGGAATGGGCTTTCTAATGATATATAATTATGGAGTTTGAGTGAAAAATAACTAAAAAATATTTTTACTAAGTACTGAAATACCAAAAACGTTTATAAGAGTAGTCAAAGGTGAGACTCAATATTTTGAGCTAAAATTCTCCAGAAGCATAACTACACCCTTCTGCTGCTATGGCATTCTCCTCTGTACTACCCAATTCTTGTTTTTCATCTTCCTCCTTGTCTTTTCCACTGCATTTGACCTCCTTTCACTCTTATAGACAATGTAACCTATCAACTTATTTGTAGCATGGGGTGACCTTCAGTTTGAGTGCCGTGAACAAGCATTTCATGCCCCTCTCCTTACCCTCATTAAAAACAATGACAGCTATACTAGCTGCAAGCTCAACAGTGGAAAGGCTTAACATTTGTGTTTTACTACATAGCATGTAAGCAGATGACATTGTTAAAGCTTTCATTCTGTGTTGTGGCACCTAATGTACACCTAGCTAAAAGGTCCCTATCCCCTAGGTGCTGGTAAACAGGCCTTATATAATTTGCCAAATCACGTGATTATGAGGAGGTGGTGTTTTCTTTTCATAAGAAGCAACCTTAAACTTGCACCAGCTGATCTGATTGGGTGGTTTGTGTTCAGGACACTTAAGGTTAACTGGATGGCTATCTGTTCACAGAATGTAAGAATGACGCATCTATTGCCTTTACCATCTCATCAATATTAGCATTATTCCAAATTGCTCCTTCATAATAGATATTCAGTGCCATGATAGATTTATCAGCCTTTAAATTTTACCAGACAACCTTTATCAACCAATGGATCTGACTTATTTAATTTGCAAAGTGCGGTCCCCATTCGCTTTTGCACGTGTCCAACACACTCATGCTTAACTATTTGTACATCAGGACCATAAGGCTTAAGCTCAGTAAGTACAGCAAAGGTCTTGGAATCCCCATCACTGATGAGCTGGTAAAGTGCTGATTCAAGGATGCCTAAGAGCACAGCCAAATACGTGAATGGTCACAAAGCTATGGCTCTAGGGGAAGCATCTTGATTTTTCTCGTCATCTGTTTGGTTTGTTATAATAGTAAAATTACATAAAATTACTTGATGTGTGTGCTTCTAACTTCATAATGGAGTATCTAAAATTTGGAATATAACTTGTCCATTGATATAGCTATCTCTACAATAAAATTAAAAAACTTTCCCCCCTCATATATTCACATTTATTCCCCCTTAACAACACCATCAATCTTAACTGTCTGGGGACTCACCTTACCACCCACAACTGTATGTGACAGGATCTGAGAAAACAGACCACTTGGAGCAGAGTATTGAATTGTGCTATAGCTAAAACTATGCAATTATGAATAACATGACAATTTTTTTACCTTGCCAGTATAATTGGTCTTTCCTCTACCTCTGTGTAAAATTTGACCACTTGAAACGGCTGCTTTCATGCCAAACGTAGCCTCTAAAAACCTCTATTCTCTTTTGAGCTCCACATACAAAATTGAAGTTTTACTTACACGGAAGTGTGAGAATTTCCCGCCTAGATTCCTGGATTCAAAGTGTGTTACCACAGTAACAAAATCGATAGTTTTACCTATGAATGCCAAAGTAACAAAATTGATCGTTTACATGGATGCCAAAGCTAGTGCTGAGGATGCCGCTATAGCTGTGAATGCTTTTCTTCACCTCTGTGGTGAGGATCCAGCAACCCTTACTTGATGTCATTGAGGATTATTTCACCATGGGAGACTGTGCAGAGAACTGGAGAGATGAGGATGAAAATGGTATGTACTAGCACAGCATTTATATTAACCATTTTAGCTAGTATAACACAGTCATAGAGTAACAAAATAGGGACACTAAAATAAAATATTGGAAAAGAAGGGGGCTTAATTTTCACAACAGCCATGATAAGGAAGTGGTAGACTATAATTCTAATTAAATGCATTAATGAATATTACAGGTTGACGATGAAGAACCTGCATGCAATATTGATATGATGGAACCTCTGGCTGGAGCAGGATCTGAGATCGAAAGTGATGAGGGGGAGGGTAGGAATGACAAAGAGGAAGAGATTGGCAGAGATGAACAAGTCCTTGAAGTACTGACTCAGGTACAATTTTTAGCAGATATAGAGATCGAGCCAACAGTATCTGACACAATGGAGAAGGAACTTGTTACTAAATTCATGGATGGTGGATGTGGTTGTGAGATCTGGCATGGAAGAAACTGTTCTCTGCTATTTTCTGTAGAATACACCTGTGACATTCGTTCGCAGTGTGCTTCCCTCCCCCGCAACGATCTGGATATGGCCCTGCTTGGACAACTGATGGCAAATTCAAACTTTAGTAGGAATCTCCCTGACAAGTAGGGGAAAAAACTACACAAAAGTATCATCACCATGGACGACTAGTATATCCCAATATGTTTAGCTTTTTGCATACTATTGGTGAAACACACTTCTCACCTTGCATACATGGAAATATCAAACGACTCCCAAAACATGCACTTTTGCTTTCTTCTGTGGAATACGTTGTCCGTTTTATGCTAAACTATGCATACCAGGCTATAGCAGATCAGATATAAAACTTTTGCCATCTAGCATATCAAAGCGAGGAATTTGGAGGGTGTATCATGAAACTGCTGAGTCTGCACAATGTGTTCATGCTGCTGCATACTCCACTTTCTGTAGGCTATGGCGGTCACTCCTTCCAGCAGTGATAATAATGAAGCCTATGTCTGATTTATAGTGGACTTGTCAGCAAAATAGTACAGCGATCCCTTCGAGCTGCCAACTGTTCGGATGTTGAAAAATCTGCTACCATACGAGAAGCTGTAGAGCATCTCAGGGTTGTCCAGCTAGAGAGGTTGTTCTACAGAATTGTGTGTGATAACTGTGGGCAACAAGTGATTATTTCTTTCTGGCATGTGGCACATTTTCACCGCCGCCACCTCACTCTAAAGTTCCTTCCAACTCGAACAATCTTGCTCTGTACTACTCATTCGATTATACACAGCAAGTTCAATACCCATCTGATCCTATGCAGCCCGGCCAGACTCCAAGAAAGTGCAGCATATTTAGAGTTAACTGCGAAGCTCTCCCTCGACAGATCAATTTCCTTACGGATGAGGCTGGGGGCTGTGGAAAAGGAGCGAATGCAGTGGTGAGCCAGCTCCTTTATTTTTTCGAACACATGATCATGGCAAATATGAAGTTTTCCTCCATTGTGATAGCTGCACTGGTCAAAACAAATACAGCTGTGTGATGCAGTATTGATGTGGCGATGTTTGACTGGAAGGCACTCGAAGGTAACTCTGTCATTCCTCGTAGTTGGACATACTAAGTTTGCGCCAGATTAGTGTTTTGGCCTCCTAAAGCGACACTACAGAAGGACTAAGATTGGCTGCTTGAAAGATATCGCACAAGTTGTTAATGACTCGGCTGTGTGTAATGTTGCTCAACTTGTTTCGTCAGAGGATCAGACAGTTATTGTGCTGACATTTGATTGGACTGACTTTTTTGCCCCTTTCAAGAAAAAGGTTCCTGGAACAAAAAAGTTCCATTTGATTCCTCAAATCCAGAGGTACTATGAAGGAACATTCTGATAGAAATTCTACAAACTTCAGATTTTGAAAAATCAGTTGTCAACCGGCTTTGAAGTGCTTCCTTCCATTGTTGTTCTCCTAAATCGTTGTCCAATGAGCGGTGATGGTATCTGTACAATCAAATCAGGCCATTTTGTCCAGAACAAGACAAGGACATCACTTGCCCTCTACCTGACTAACCAAAGCCCACCAGTAGAGCTTGTACTCCTACACACTCTCTCCAACTCTAGACACCAATGATATAAGTGTCCCACCACTGGCGAAGAAGAGGCATCTGCTGCAGCGTCTGCAAACAAGCAGGACATAACAGCAGATCATGCAAACTTGCTTGTGTACATTTCACTTCATAACCATTTTTATTATCTTTTTAACTATTATACACTGTTTGCTGTTTATTTCAGTACCATCATACTTTATACACTAGATATAATAGCTAGCTAGGTAAATAAAGGTAAATGCAAATAAGCTATAAACACTCACAAACTATGAAACTTCCATGCTTACGAGTTTGACACAGCCTGGGCTTTAGTATCTTCGTTGCTTACGAGTTTTGATGCACCTGGGCTTTAGAATCTTCATTCTCTCTCATCAACCTAGGCTTTACAATATTCGTTGGCTTACGATTGTCGAACCCTGGGATTTAGAATCTTCGTTCTCTTTCGTCAACCTGGGCCTATATACTACCTTCGTAACTTCCTTAATTCTTGCTCAACCAAGCTAAATAACTGTTCTCTTTCTACAGCAAAGTTAGATATACGCCTCTTTTTTAGTCGCACATGCAATTATTTAACTGCACAGAGTATATGTAGTAGACCTGCCTGAGGTAAACTGTCATTAAAAACGTAGCTTTTCTACGCTTAGGCATTTCTTCCTGGATGTGTTTAAACAGTCATATCTTGGCAACAGTAGCACCTAGAGCTATGATTCTGGTGTCATTTTGAAGGTAATTGAATGCACTTTCATCTAGTATAATAAACAAAAATTTCAAGATCCGCTCCAAGTGTGCTGTTTTCTCAGATCCTGTGACATATGGCCCAGGTATTCCACTTCCTTTATAGGTTTTGCATTCAGGTGTGCATATTGCAGTTTCCCAAAGACCTTATTTTGCAGTCAGGTGTGCATTCTGAAAGACCTGATTTTGCAGTCAGGTGTACATTCTGCAGTCGCCCAAAGACCTGGTATAGGTGAGAAAGATAATTAGCCCATGTCAGAGAGAAGACAAGGTCATTCATGTAGGTGGCGGCAAACCCGCTGGGAGTCAGCAGTATTGGCTGACTTCTAGTTCCTAAATGAATATCTATTGTTGCTTCAATAGAACCCACGACCATGTTGGCTGCTAATGTCATGTGTGCACTTGTAGTCCAGTGCTGGTACAACCAAATCAACTCCCACTCTGCTGCAGAGAAACGGGCTAGGCCCGGCATCCAGAATCCTGCAGAATGCTATGGAGGGAGCTGCAATCTAATCAAGATTATTACTCGAAGTTTTGTTTAAAAGTATCATCTAGTATAATATTTACCCAGCTAGATCAGTTACACTCTTTCTGTCTCAAGGATTGTTGTAATCTGAACAAATTGTAGCAAATTTACTTAACTCATTTTGTGAAATTTATACATTCTGATATAAATAAAAACTTCTAACATACAATGAAAAGTAGGATTTTGTAGTTGCTACAACTTTCTTTCCAAGTCGTGTGCATAAAAATTAAAAATATCAGTTTAAATTCACCATTAATGTGGGAGCATAGAAATCATTGCATAATTGGAATCATACATAAAAGGAGCTTATTTTGCTCTTTTTTAAACTGTTTTCTTAATACAGGTATATGAATATTCATTGGTTAAAAAATGTAGCAAGTTTATTTTCTTGCTGTCAAATATTATATCATAATGACATTTTAATTAAAGGAGGGACATCATGCTCAACATGCTCATCACAAGGAGCCATCAGACTGCAAGGAGGCACAGCTACTAGGGGACGTGTGGAAGTCTGCAATGACAATGTTTGGGGTACAGTGTGTGGTAATGAATGGGGAGCTGCTGAAACACAAGTTGCATGCAGACATCTGGGACATTCTGCTAATGGAGCTATAACATTGACCAGAATTGATGTTCCTAATTATAATACAGGGCCTATATGGTTGGACAAAGTCAATTGTGTTGGTGATGAGATCAGTCTGTTTGACTGTAGAACTGGACCAATTGGAATGAACAATTGTGCATATTATGAAGACGTTGGAGTGAGCTGTCAAACTAGTAAGCCATTATCATAATAGGATGTTTGACTTCGCTTTATAAATATTTGCAGCAATAGTTGTGACCAATGCTTTGTCATCCATAGCAAAATAAAGGGTCAACAGTGTATATAATACAGTTCGTCACATGGCGATTTAATCATAGTCATATGCCTTTATAAACCATCAAAATATATTCACGACATTTGTTGTGTGCCAACAGGATGCATTATATATATATATATAATAGGAAGTCACTGCATAAAAAAAAAATCTCACTGTCCAGCTACCAAGATTTGAAAATAACAAATTATGGCTAATAACATTTTATGCTGTCCTATCTAGTTCAGCCTCTACTATTGTACAGGTTGAGTTTGTAGAAGTGTGGTAATTTGCAGAGAATAGCTCTATGTTTTTCTTCACGTTCTGCAGAAGGTGATTAGTTTGCATCATTCTTCTCTACTTTAGGTTCGATTCAGAATGAGAGTCTGAGATCTTGATCTGAAATGGCAGATTGCTCACTAATCAGTAACTACACAATTGGTACATACATCTCTTTTGCCAACTCGATGTCACCTTCCGATGACAGAGGTAGAGCAGGCCTGTAAAAGTCTAGCAGACCTCAATGAATTTTTTTAGGAATTAAGAAAATCATAAAAAATTGAATATCTTGACCACAAGAAGATTACTCTAAACACTGTACTATACTATTAACCCCTCCTACTATTTACCTTGTAATAACACTACTCATTTAAATAAAGTTTTGAGCTAGTTTTCTAACACTTGCTTAACACATATACATGAACATGCACATGTTAAAACACATTTAGGTCTATTTTCTTGCTGTCAAATAATTATACAATATTGATATTTTGATTAAAGGAACAACACCATGCTCATTGCAAGGAGCAATCAGACTGCAGGGAGACACAGCTACTAGTGGACGTGTAGAAGTCTGCAACAACAATATCTGGGGCACAGTGTGTGATGATGCATGGGGAGCTGCTGATGCACAAGTTGCATGCAGACAACTAGGTTATTCTGCTACGGAAGCTACTACACTTACTAAATCTGCTATTCCTGATGACACTGGAGAAATATGGTTGGATAATGTCAATTGTGTTGGGAATGAGTTCAGTCTCTTTAGCTGTAGTGCTAATCCTATAGGGAAACACAATTGTTTGCACTCTCAAGATGTTCGAGTGAGCTGTCAAGTTTGTAAGTAGTAATCATCATACTGGGATGTTTGCATGTGTGATTCACAAGACAGTTTTGATAACTAGGTATATTTATATGTTTGGTATACCAAAGATTACTAGGCAGTGTGTGAACATATTATTGCGTAACCTGCATAAAGGAATTTATTTGTGCTGTATCATAAGAAATTTCTGTTAATTTTGTTGCTTGAATAAATGTTGCTTGAATAAATATTTTGTGAATTTTATACAATTTACTAGCTTATTTTCTACAACATACTATTTCTAGTAGAGGTGTGGTTGACTTGACATGTAAATGAAATAAAGCCAAGTCTAAAATGTAGTGTATACTAAGTTTAGATTACATCCTGTAAGCATCCCGCTCCCTACACTCCAGCTGCTTTAGCTTGGCAATGTAGAGGAACACTTTGATGCCTAGTCCAAATTAGAATCACGCTATTCTAATTTACCACTAGACCAACCCAGCCTACAGTATTCCTGTAGCTACAATTTGAGAGCGAGTTAAATAGCTTTAATTACAAACAAGGCACAAACGAGGTGCGCCGCCTTTTAATTGTACAACAATGCAACTACTCTCAGGTCTACAAAAGTCCTAATCACACATAAATCTA
The DNA here is from genome assembly GCA_028752905.1 of Cladorhizidae sp. MBARI D1340-BT2. Lineage (NCBI taxonomy): Eukaryota > Metazoa > Porifera > Demospongiae > Poecilosclerida > Cladorhizidae > Cladorhizidae sp. MBARI D1340-BT2. Next base: position 34,991,723 of record JAQNBH010000011.1, on the reverse strand, counting down.
TCAAAGTTCTTCTCTTTTTCACTCGTCTCTCTCTTCACGTCATCCCTCGTCAGACATGTCCGCAATCTCTCCCAAAATGACCATGTTTGGTATTCTGGAGTGGCCTTCCGGCATGAGTCTCTGACCAATCAGCATCCTTCTCGTCAGGTGACTGTCTGAGCCATTTGGCAACCTGTGTGGTTCATCAACGTTCGAGACACTTCCGCTGGCCTGTAGATCTGACGACCCGTGTGGTTCTCTCTCAGTCAGGGTCGAGTCTGTGGAGATCCCTGACACATCCATCTAGTATATTCATCAACATTTAAATCATGGATGAAGAGGATATACAAAATTCTCTTTTAGGTAAAGAGTTATGAACAAAGTTCTTGCAACTAAGCTAACACACAAGTATTTAAAGTGTCATAAGTCTGATTGTTGGCTCTAGATCCATCAAAGTATATTCAGGTGTACCAAGTGGTTAATACCAGATGGTGGAAACAGGATTGTATACTGTATGTATGATTTTTATATAAGGAAGTAACTAACCATCAAAAGTGGAAACATCATTAAGCTCTCTCTATCCAGCCATCCAGATCTTATATATAAGCTACTAGTACTGAAAGTATAATTACAGTTAGTTCAAATTTCACCATCCTGTTTTGAGTTCATTCAAGTTTAGCAGTTTCCATAAGTGCTGTTATGAATTTTGTTCACCCTTAGAAGTTATTAAGCATCACCATACTCGGAAAGTATTGAGGATGCATTGTACTTACCAACTTGCAGCTTATTCATATTAGGTTGAGAGTCCGGGATCTTGATCAGAAACTGCAGCATATTCACTCAATAATGACACTTATGTCTCTTTTGCCAACTTGTTTTAACTTCTAAAGCACATGTGAAGCCTATGTCACCAGTAAAGGTCTACCAGAGATCAAGAACAAAACACACACAAATAGAAATCTTTTTTTTGGCTTTAAGAAAATGACACAAATTTTTTAATAACCTGGAATTATAGACTACAAGGAGATTACTCTGTACTATTAAAAAAAATTTTTTAACCCCTCCCTCCTTCTCAACTCCTCTCCCTTTATTATTTTATGTTTTAATGTAATTATATATATGCATATTATAAATAATATTGTGAAAAAGTCTAAAAAAATAAGAGATATAAAAAATTGGAAATACATCAAAAGTCACACCAGTAACCAGTAACCCATAACTTTCTCAGTTTAGATCTTATGTTGTTTAAGCTCACTATATAACTTGCATGTTTGTTGCATTAAAGCTTTTTAAAGTTACTCGTGGCATCACCGTGGGGTTTTATCTGGCGAGTTTATCATGCTACTTTATGAATATAGCTATTGTTTACCCTATAAATATAAAGAGAGTAGAGATGAAAGGAGGCCTGTCTGTCCCCCAATTCATCTGATGAACTTGAAGTAAGGAACTAAATACTAAATCAATAACACCTAAGCAGCCTACTGCTAAAAATATGCACACTTGGCATATTTTTTTTAAACAATGTGAAGGAAAGACCCGAAAATACTCTGCATGACATTTGCTAGTTTTCACAAATAAAATTGCTATAAAAAACTATGTGGTTACAATAATTGCAAAAAATATAATAATATTAATTTTAGGTCTAACCTATTTTCAGCTTGCTTTGTGCGTATGTAAAGAAGAGGAAATGGGGGGTTCCATTTTTTTCAAAAACTGTGTCAATAATATATTTATACAATTATTCCCAAGAATGTTGGCAAAAGGCAATAGCTTGCACCATTATATAGTAATAGAAAAGTACTGGGATGGCTAGTAGGACTAGCCATCCCCGTACTTTTCTATTACTACTATTCAATAGCTCTGCTTTAACACAGCATTGAGCACTATTTGTAGCCTTCATCAATAAACAACCCTTCTATATGTATTTAGCTGGACACTTGCTGAGTCATGTACTGTATTCTTGCATGATGATGATTTTCCCCCTATATTCTTTACATGATAATGACATTTTATTTATTATCAACAGTTTTCTCTCAAGGAACAATCAGACTGCAAGGAGGCTCAGCTACAAGCGGACGTATAGAGGTTTACTACAACAATGTATGGGGCACAATATGTGATGATGCATGGAAAGATGCTAACACACAAGTGGCATGCAGACAGCTAGGATATTCTGCTACTGGGGCTACTACACTTGCTGCATCTGCTGCTCCTGGTGGCACTGGGAAGATATGGTTGACTAATGTGAATTGTGTTGGGGATGAGATCAGTATCTTTAACTGTAGTGCATACCCCACAGGGATCAATGATTGTTTGCACTCTGAAGATGTTGGAGTGATGTGTCCAGCAGGTAAATACTATTAATCGTCAGAGTAATATGTTTTTAATATATATTTGTGATAATTAATAGAGAGATGTGAGAACTAGTCTATAGCAGATTATATGGCAATGTGTAAAAAAAATGTGTAAACTACAGAGAGATCTTTATAATGTGGTATATTATAATGGATGTTTGTATTTGAGTTATTTTATTTAAAAAAGTATAAATTTTATACTACATTCCTCCTGAGTTTAAAATCCTTAATTTATACCTACCATTTTCTGTGGTATGGTTTATTATAAACAAAGCCTGTTCTTTTGAAGTACATGAAAGTTAGTTTACATTACAGCTATCATGCCATTCTTCCAGATTGTTTTAGGTAACAGCATTTATGAATTAAGTGGAGCAAAATATCTTATTCTGATGAGGACCCAAAGATAATAAGCCAGTTCTTACTGCAGTGCTGTAATCAGAGTCATAAGCTAGGTATATAGTTTTTCTTCAATATTTGAAGTTGTCAAGCATCGTCATTTCACATGCTGCATAAGGTAGTGAAGTTGCATCAATTCCACCTCTACTTTAGGTTCATATGAGGATGAGTGTTTCAGATCTTGATCTGAAACAGCAGATTGGTCACTTAGTAGCAATAGGCACTTGCATCTCTTTTGCCCTCTTGATGCCTCGTGACTGCACATGTGAAGCACACCTATATATTTAGTAAAACTCTACTGGATTCTAGAGCCAAACTAATAAACTTATTTTAAGCATTCAAAATTGATTGAACAACCTAGCAAAATTAGTCTGTACTAATTTTTGGAAATCTTTTTATGTCTTATCAACCTCTACCCTGTTACTAACTTGTCATTTAGCTATATATAAAATATTATGAGAATGTTTTGAGTTTTAAAGATTATTGAACAAGAAGTGACCTACCTAGAAACACACCAGTACAAATGCTCACAACTTCCTCAATTTTATCCAATGACACCATTAAGGTGAGCATTAAAAAATGGTTGAAATTATATAATACTCAGCCTGTGTAGTTTGTGAATTACCGCTTCTTGAAGATACTAGTAGTTCTTATAGACAAAGGAGGAGTTTTTCTGGTGAATTTTTCAACTAACTGCATGTAACTATAGTTTAGCTGGTTACTAGCAGAGATGGAAGAATGCCTTTCTGACCCAAACACTTCAGATTTATCTGATGAATTTGAACTAAGCGATGTGAAAATACTCAATCAGTGGTGCCTTAGAAACTTAGTGCTGTAATAAGAGATTTGCAAGCAGCTAATATATCCATGGTACAGGCCATAATAAAAAACATGTTTAAAGACTCATAATAAAACTCACATCAACATTTGCTTTACCAAGAATAGTTGTGACGAATGCTCACAAGTAAGCAATACCTTAGCTCTCATACATGGTTGTCATATATAAATATACGCTCAACAAAATTTAATTTCATAGGCATCATCATATATATATATATATCCTTGAGAATGCTGCTTTAAACTAGTTGCTAATTGATAAATTTTCATCTGCGCTCTCGCTCAATGTGGTTAAGAATAGCTGTAAGACAACAGCTACTTTAGTAACTATAGCTTTTACATACAACTCGAGCACTAGGTTGAATAAGGACTATACTGATATGTAGCACATCTAACCAAGTCGCTCAAGTATACTCTGTACAAATCTAGTCGCCAATTGGTAAATTTTCATCTGTGCTGTCACTCAGTGGGTGTAAGAATAGCTGTAAGACACAAAAGCTTCTCCTAGTTACATAATTATAGCTTTTATATGTAACTAAAGCACTGTGAATGAGGACTACATATACCAATCAAAGTCGCTCAAGTATGCTCTGTACAAATGTAGTTGTTAATTCAAATTTCCCAACTGTACTCTTGTTTTGTTGATGTAAAACTACACCATTATCAGTTGCTAGGATTAGAGCTACATATAGTGGCTATAGCTATTACAAAGCCTCAACCTCTATCTTGAAAGAGCACTATGCTGGTAAGCAGAGCGGCTAACCTGAATTTTAAGCTAATTTGCTCTTGTTTAGGTACATCAACAGAGCTAGGTATAATATATATATATATATATGTATTTTAAAAGGAACTCTTAAGAGTAGTGGTAGCTTATAGCTATAGTTAACTGCGGAAGCTATAAATCTCAAAGAATGTGAGTTATATTTAAAGAACACTATTCTGGTAATTAGCATGACTAACCTAAGTTCCAGTCCTTTAACAAGCATTGTTTGTTATTGTTATTGTATAGGTTTCCAGCAACAGAGATATTTATATATATAAGGGAAATTGAGTACAGAACTAACTTTTATTTATTAAAGGATATACTAGATACGTAGGTTGTGCTATTTCCATAAGATTTTAGGTGTATTAGCTAAGTTATAGAAGTTTGTTACAACACTAGTTTATTGAAAGTTGAGCTAACATACTAGTACTTACTAGAAGATATTCTAACACTTCCCTTTTAGGCTCACTTGTAGATCTTGGATTGAGAAATAATAATATCAACACAAATAGACCATGATTATATAAATTCTATTTATTTTTTATTTTCTTTAAAATGGCTTCATAAATTCCTAGGTTAAAATTAGGCATAATTTATAAAGATCAATGTGTTTAAGTAGTTTAATAAAAAAACTAAAAGATAACCGTATGTAAACTATAGGAAGAGGTTTTTTTAAAGAACCTCTTATTCTCCAAAAACTTGTCACATAGCATTTCCTTGAACAGAATGTGCACTTTCTAATCATTACAAGAGCGGCCTAACACATCCTAAGCAATGGCATGCTTTATTTCAACATGCCTATCAGGTATGTGCACAATAGTTCATTAGGTCACAAAATGATGGTAATTTTTGGTAGCAATGTTCGAGCTGTAGCCATCATCCTCTATTCTAGTCTATATTCAGCTTTATCAATTGCAAAAGGATCCTCATCGTCAGTCTACCTTTTCTGGTATCATTCACTCACCCATCACCCTTTTCTCCCCTTTTCCCCCTCCCATTCACTTGATACTCTGTGTAACCAGGTTGATCCTGGATGGAATTATTTAAATTTTTCCTTTACCAACACCAGGATATTTTTGAGATCAAATCAATTTTTTTAACCATCACCCATAACAGTAGCTCTCCATTTGTATATGTTAGCGCAGCCATGGGATCCATAGCATGAAAACATTATTGCAGTAGACAGCAGTATCTAGGATATATATAAACAGCGGGAGCCGATATTCTGAGAAAGCTGCTGGCAAATGACCATAGCTTGCACTGTAAATATGAATAATTAGCTGTCAGATGCTCATGCTGTGTCATGTGGACCTTTCTCTTCATTCTGATGACTCTTTCATTATTACAAACACTTTTCTGTCAAGGAACCATCAGGTTGCAAGGAGGCACAACCAGAAGTGGACGTATAGAAGTGTACTATAACAATCTCTGGGGCACAGTGTGTGATCATGAATGGGGAGCTGCTAATGCACAAGTTGCCTGCAGACAGTTAGGATATTCTGCTACTGGAGCTACCTTACTTACTGGATCTGCTGTTCCTGAAGGCACTGGGCGGATATGGTTGTATAATGTCAATTGTGTTGGGAATGAGATCACTCTGTTTAAATGTATTGCTAACCCCATTGGAAGCCACAATTGCTTTCACTCACGAGATATTGGAGTGAGCTGTCAAATGAGTAAGTACTAACCATCATACTAGAATGGTTTACATATTATGATTGATAGGGTATGACACACGGTTGTTGATATATGTGGAATTTGCAATGTGTGAACATGTTGTGTAAGCTATATACACGAAATAAATTATTTATCTATAAAATTATAGTGGTACTTCATAGTAAATAACTAATTTCTTCGTTTTTTATTTCCATGCAAGAAATTATTAGACCAAAAAAATAAATTAATTTAGCTATATTCTAAACAAAGAATTACAAAACATTCTCAATATAAAGTAACTTGAAAGGTATTCACTCGATGTTTTGAATTGATGCATAATCATACTCTATTGTACATTTTAAATCTTTTTTTCAAACAGCTTGCTTAACACATGTGCATGATGATACACTGCTATCTCAGGTCTAGTTTCTTGTGGTTAAGTGTACGATATTAATATTTTGATTAAAGGAGGAACAGCATGTTCATCACAAGGAGCAATCAGACTGCAAGGAGGTAGAGTTACTAGTGGACGTGTAGAAGTCTGCAATGACAATGTCTGGGGAACAGTGTGTGATGATGAATGGGAACCAGTTGATGCACAAGTTGTATGCGGCCAACTAGGATACTCTTCTGCTGGAGCTACTATACTTTATCCATTGGCGGTTCCTGATGGTATTGGAGAGATCTGGTTAGATAATGTCAATTGTCTTGGTAATGAGATCAGTCTCTTTAGCTGCATTGCTAACCCTATTGGAAACCACAATTGTGATCACTCTGAAGATGTTGGAGTGAGCTGTCAAGCTAGTAAGTAATTAGCATTTCACCAGGATGTATTTACGTTGATTCATGATCATAAACAATGGGATTCTTGAGAACTAAGTATATATCGAGAACTTGTATACACATTAAATTAATGACATTAAATTCTTCCTGAGATTTCCTGGTTTCTTACTGTTTGTGGAATGTCTACATCCTTTCATCATATTGCAATTGTTGGTGATGCTCAGAACTTTACTGCTCTTTCGTGGCATTTGCTTTTTTCAGTGACCCATTTATTTTTACTCATTCCTAACTCCGAAACAAGAGATTTTACTGCCAATACAAAAATATTTGGTTTGCCTTAAATACTTGTGGTCAGGCATGCAAAATCTTGGAGTTGTTTATATGGTGGACACTTTTTTAAAATTTACTGTGAGTTATATCTTGGAATAAAAAAGTCATTTAATCCATTCACAGGTGTAACTACAATAAGGGATACTTAGCTATATCGCTGGCTATTTTTAGCCAAGTGCTAGCTGAACCGTTCAGCGCATGCCAAAAGCGTTACTCTAGCTATAGGGAAAATCCGCCAAAACGTAACTAAGGTGTACGGGTCGAAGAATTTATTTTTGATGGCAACACACCGCTAGCGAAGTTTCCGAGGCAGTTTTGCTGACAATTTCGGTCTGTCTGACTGCAATCTGAGTGATGAAGAAAGAGAAAATATCTATGCCTACTTGGGAGAAGCGAGTTTGAACCATGCTGAAGTGGAGAAACTGAGCAAATGCTTAGAATCAACGCTCAGTGATGATTCACTCGACATTGCCAGCATCAGAGCAGAGGTAGAGAACGAAGGAGACGAGGAAGAAAGTAATGAAACCGTCCTTGGTAAGCCTAGAGCTATCTATAACCTGACAAGAAACTATATATAATAACAGTAGCAACAATAATAATAATATTGCTTGGAAGAGAGCCAGGAGTCAGATATCATTATTCCTGCGGTTGTGCGGTTGTGTGTAAATTTCATTCACAAGTAGAATATTGTCATTAGTTTATTGTACCATCATATTTATAATACTTAATACTTATAATAATTTATACTATTATTGTAGTCGAATTGACATAAAAATGGAATTGATATATTAATAATGATATTCATATCGCTATAACAACTATGTGGTCTGTTGCTAGGCAATCATTTCCAAAGGATTATTTTCTGTTTCCATTGTACTCTCAGAAAATATATGGTTGCTCGGAGTTTGGTCATAGCAAAACCCAGTATTTAATGATAAACAACTATCTGTACAGCTTCAGTCACAAGCTTTCTAGAAAGTTACCGGTAAAAGGGTTAACTTCAAACTACCTGTGAGTATAGTACTATATCTGAGTCTTAATTCTATATATAGCATGAAATTCTCAGCTGTTCAAATTTTCGTTTGAAAGCAAAAACACCTTAGATAGAAATTTCGGAATCAGCTTGGAATCAATTGGACGTGCATATGCACACCGCAGTTTGGGGTGATGCACACACATTGTTACTAGATGTTGCATGCAGACCTTTCTTAATGGTATGGTATACTGGAGAAATGCTTAAAGCTGCCTTGTTGCCAGCTCACATACTGTGCTATCATGGACTATGTCTTAGCATCAACATATCAATGGTTTTAGAAGGCTTTGATACTATGAGCAGCGAGCTTCATTCATAGACTTTAAGGTAGCTGGACACATAACCTCAGCTTGAGTACCACGTGACTAGGTAGAGTCAATTGGGAAGATTTATAGAGACTGGCTGATGGGAAGTGCTAGCACAAAGTTATAACTAGTTTAAACATTCATCCAGTCTGGTACTGGACAATCATTTGCACCTGCTGAAAATTTACCACTATAGGGTGGTTTAAAGTGCACACTAAGAACTTTCATAGGAAAAAATTATGTTCTATAATCTTGGTTGGATGAGACTTATATTGCATTTGGTTTCTTTTAATACATTTCTCTAACTGGAATTCAAGCTACTTTCCAATGCCATGCTGAGATACATTTTAGAGCCATTAAGATATTAGTAAGTTAATAATTCTGCCAAAAGAACATAACACTACATTGTGATCACCTGGTAGGCTCATTTTCATTTTGAATTCTAGGTCCTAATAGTAATGTGGCACATGAAATTGGTTCTCCCACATTCCACATTGACATTGTATTAGATAGGTGGTGGTGGTGTTGGTGTTTTAAAAATGAAAATATGATAGAGCTAAGCATAAAAACATAACTAATATTAAGTTTGTTACCATCACTATTGCATTCCAGATTCAATATTGATTATTGATTGTATCTCGATTGCCTCAGATTTTACTGTCATTGTGAGCTTGTCTAATGCTATTAGCTAGGCAGCTAACCAATCCCTTTATTATCCATCCAGGATCTACATCTGCTAAGTGAAGTTTAAAGCATGGAAATCCTTTGTAACTAGTTCAGGAAACTTACATTTTGTCTGCATAGCAATGGCATGCCAGGTTTGCTCCATAACATACACCTTTTCAGGTGTGCTAAATGCGCCGCTATTATAATATGATCTGCACAGTGATTAATAGGTTGATAGTATACCTATATATTTAGGTGTATCACACACCTCATCATAAATGTTGAGAATTGCACACTCATTAATAGGTAGGTTGTTAACACATCTAAATTAGTATACTAATGAAGGAAGTAGGACTATTTGAACTGTAAGGGGACAGATTTTTCCACCCCTGCAACTAATTAAAAAAAATTGTGCAGCATCTCTTACTCTTCCCCGTGAAGTACATCTGCATGCTTGTGAGGCTACACCAACTTTCACAAACCTCGAGAGTTTGTGAGCATCCTTGATGTAGGAGATGAGTTCAAGTCATAATGTCATATGCCTTGCTACGTTAAAGTCATAATGTTATATGCCTTGCTAAAAGCAACGTTATTTGCATTCTATGGTATGAATAGGTTATTCATGACAAAAAATTATAGTAAATCTTATGAAAAACATAATTAACATTATGCATTTAGCAGCCTACAAACAATAGCCTTAACCAGACACCAGATTAAGATATAAGGTTAGTATATAGCTCATAGGGTGATTTTTCATGCATCTGTTCTGCAAAAGGGGCTCTGCCCTTCATTTGTGCAATGTTTATGTAGGAGGGGAAAAACCGAGGCCATTCTTCTGTAGTTAAGTTATCTGCCTTTATCAAAGGTTCGCACACCTTGTTTGATTACCTCAACAGTGGATTCTTTTGATATTTCCTGCAGTTTAGAATTCTAGTAAAATGTGTTTTCTATTTCAGAAATTCCTGAATGGATGAATCTTTTCTGTTATAGATGCATAGTTATTGACCTGGTAAATTAGGCTAAAACATGATCGGATGTCTGTAATGTTCAAGGGGGTTGGGAACTTCCATATGTCATCCAGATATTGGTGCACGACCTACTCATGGGATATATTGTGATTTTGAAACCTGCAAATTCAACCACATCTATTGTGAAGTAGAACTTGACAGGGTTGGGTATGATACCATTTTTTCCACAAATTTCTAGCCATTTCCATTGCTGGTGATAGCCTTCCTCTATGGGGTCAGCCCTCACACACATATCATACATGCATTTGGTCTTCTGTGGGAAGTCTAACACAATTTCGTCAAATTGTCAGGTATAACCATCACCTGCTACAATATAATCTTGGCTTATGTTGCAATATCTGTAGTGGCTCCAAGGTACAAGAAGTAAAGATTCATTCCTTACAACAGCTAGGTTTTGTTTGATGGGGTCACAAGCTTCTCCTGTTGATTGGAAATTAGTTGAAATTAGGCCTTAATGTAACCATTCAGATCCTATCGACAATGGTGGATCATTTGTCGAGTTTGGTTCTGATGCTTGCTCAGGTCTTAGTTTATGTTGTTTGGGACTCTTTGGAGCTGTAGCACTTCTCACAATATTTGTGAGGTCTTGCAATTCCATCATGGTCCAGTGGTTGAATGAATTGTTTTCCACATGTCTTGTCTCTGGACATTGACATTGACATTGGTCACTTGGCTAACCCCAAGTGACCAATCATTCATGAGCAATTGTCGACTCTGCCTCAATCAACATCATGGTAGTTTCCAGGTCCACACACCGGTTGTCAAACACAAGGATTTCCTGTTGATCAATAAACCGGATCATCTGTTACAAAAATTAGTCACGTGAACAGCTGACACTGAAGCAGCAGATATAGGTGTTCCCGTCAAATTAGGCAGTGAAATTCCGGACACTTTCATCTCTGTGTTTTGGTGTGTGTGTGAAACACAATATCACCAATAGGTGTGTATAGCACACCACATTAAGTAGCACACCATGGGTGTGGCAGACAGTTGGTGTGTCTTGAATACTTCCACTTTTACAGTGTGACTATATAACCAGCTAATTGCTGTAGAGGTATTAATAACTGACTAGATACAACTTGAAAGACACAATGGAAACTTGCAAATCACAACTCAAGCCCCACTGCCTGGTTTTGGGCAATATCTGGACTTAACAGGTTATTATGTATTTTGTTTCCCCTACAGAGTTGGAAATTTCATTTCTGACAAGCACAAAAGATAGATGCACCAATAATAAAGAGAGTTTATTTTTGGGTTGTAACCAGGATTTGGGGGAACCTTGGTTAAAGTGCAAACAATATCACAATGTTAAACTGTCAATAACAGGGTTCTGTGGAATCAACACCTATGGATTCCCTAGTGCAACAAGCAATGAAAAGATAATGAACATGTCATTGACGCTTCATTTATTGCATAATTGCCTAGAGGGTCTAAACTAGAGAGTCAACATGTATGTTAGCTGCTGTCTCGGATAACCTCAAATTTTTCACTCTCTTCCAGTCCTGCCTGGATTCACACAATCCTATTGTTAATCTCTGGGAGGTGGTCACTATGGTTATCATTTCCCAACTATTCTGAACTCTACTGCTATTATTACCAAGCCAAACTGGCCAGTGATGTATAAGATACTTAGAAGCTGACAAGAAGCCTAATATTTGGAAAATGCATACACTGCTGTGCATTAGTAAACATCTTCTACAATTCACTCATTATTTAGCTCTGACGAAAAAAACTCACTCACCATAATTAATTTTTGGGTGTTATTAATTAATGGGTGTAGAATGCCCATTTCACTAAGGTTGGTAACTATGAATATGCCTACATGGAATTATCTTAATATGAATAACACATTCTGTTCTCTATGCTGTATGCTTGTCATACTCGACATATTAAAGTCCAATCACTTCCAACAACTGATACAAAATGATAATTATATATAACCATGCCTCATTTTGTAGGCACAGATTAATTTATATAACCACAATATCCTGTTAGGATATACATTGATCTGTGGAGTGTCAACCCAATAGTTTTAAATAACAATTATTATATAGAGCTTTAACTTTTTTGTTGTGAGTTCAATCTGTTGATATCATACAAATCTATAATAATCAGCTGCAGTTTGATATAAGAACCAGCTCCTTTGAAGTAAGAAAATAACTATGCATTCCCACATCACTATAACTCTACAACAAAACTTTAGCAAAGAAATTTATTCAAGTACAGATATTTCTCATGAGCAAAGGAATTCAGAACAATTCCTGGTAAGCACAGCTGAGCAGCTTTCTTCTAAAGAAGAGTATCCAGAAATAGCAGTAAAAGCCAAGAAGTTACCATTCATGACAGCAGTTGTAATCAACAGTCATAATAAAAAATTTCTTGCATTACCCCCTCAAACCAATATTACAACCACCTTCTAGTAAGTGTGCCTTTTGTCTTCTTAGATATTATTCTCAATATCATCATAAAGTGGTCTGGTACAAGCTATAGGGAGTTGTAATGTTTTGATAGTTGAGATATGCCAGGTTTATAACAATGTAAAGAGAGAGTTACTGAATTTAGTGCACATTCAATTTCCAAACCATTATCAATGCATTTTTGTACATAAATATATTGAATAACCCCCCCAAAAAAAGAATAATTTACAACCAAAGTCCTATGAATGTAGGATGCCTACATTGGTAATTTTATTCCATTCCTTTTTTGACTAGTCAATCCATTACATAATTTGTTTTTGTTTTTAAATGAAACTTATTTCTTCCCAACAAGCTCTCAGTTGTGATAGTAAAATAATCAAGAGTTTCTCGATATTCAACTTGAAGTGACTCACTCAATGTTTGAGATAGATCCACTAGTCATCATTATAGTCATGTCTTGTTGTGAAGAATTCAAGGCAAGCTCAAAGTATTTCTGGGGTCGAAATCCATTTTAAATCCATTAAAATCCATTTTAAACAGTTTATTATGCTAGCTAAAATGAGTTTCTGACTGGTTATCTATAATTTATTGCTGCCTTTTAAAATAGGCCAACAAGGGGGAGTGCTACTTCAATACTAAATATTTTGACACTTCAGAAAGTGTATTGTTAACACATATTGATGTATATTTGAAAAGTTCCAACAAAGGTTGTCATTTTAAGAAAATTCATCATTCAAATTTAGATCTTCAATTAGGATGACAAATTTATTATGTGCCTCTCAGATCCCATTTCATATTTTTATTATTATAATTATAATCACCTTCTCAATAATCAACTTTAAATTGTATTCACGCAACATTTCGACTAGTTGCTCTTTCTGATGAAGGCTAGAGCAACCTAGTCGAAATGTCGAGTGAATACAATTTGTTGAGAAGGTGATTATAATGTTATTATATCAACTGAGATTTCATTGAGAATAATAATAGTGTTATATACAAGAACAGGTGATTTTGAAGAATGTGGAGGTAATAGAGTGTATAGATATTTTTGTACAGAACCAAATTGATCATTAATGATGTTACTCTCTATTTCCAGTCATTGAGAAGTCCCATGATGAAGTGATGTGCTATAATAGTACAAGTTGCGAAGGTTTTTATGAAATGAGCACGATGAAAGACTGCTGTGACACTTATGTTCCATCTGGACTGTCATATAGCAATCCTACAGATATGGAATGCAATGCTTGCAAAATGTGTAAGTGCAATAGGTAGTAGTGTGGGTGAAGTGTACAAGTGTGTGGATGAACTAGCATCTTCTCTGGTGACATCCAAGTGGTTATAAGTAGCAGAATAAATAAATGTGCTTTAATTGTTTATCCTGTTTAGGAAGTAATAATAAGTTTTCTATTCACAATAGCTAGCTGCTTATAACTGCAGACTTGATAAAACTTGCATACCACAAATAAAACTTCCTAACTACAATTCATGTGATGCATGGGCAATTAGTAGGGGATTATAGGACTTTAAACTCACTGTTTCTCACATGGATTTCATTTCTGCCACTCACAAAAGATGGAGCGCAGAGATTAATAAGGATATTTAAGCTTGGACTACTCCCCTGATGGTGGGAGAGATAACTAGCTAATTACCATATAAATCCAAGTATTCCCTAAATACACATTACTAGTGGAGCTCGAAATTGATAAGGACATTACTAGAATACTTTGTATTGTTTATTGGTAGACTGAGAACCAATAAAGAATGAGCACCAATCAGGCCAAAGCTTGGCCTGCATAGCTATATAGCATTGGATTATCATTGATTAAACATCAATTCAACACTTTCTTGAATGTTGTTTTAGTATCGATTTGATTTCTTTGAAATTTGTCTTGTTTCTGGATGCCAACCTTGGCTTGGCACACAGCATGTGGCGATATTGTTTAGTTATACAACTGAGCATGCATCATTCCCATTGCAAATGTTAGCTCACAATTATACATGGCAATTTTAGCAACAAACTACACTAGGTTTGTAAAAGCTTGCAGCATTTACTAGTGACACTAAACACATGAGTCAATGATGTCCTTGGATTTAGTTTCAGAGGCATTTAGCTATAAATGAATATTCTTCTCTTGGGTTACTACCTCAATCATAGAGAACAACACTAGGGTGCAGTGAGTAATACTTCTGGTAGCTAGAAAAACATAGGATGCAGAGTGGCCAAATGGGCCTCATAATCCTTTCTCAATTATATTGTTGTGAGTGTGATCTTGGACGAAAATGCTAACATAAATAGCTAGCTAGAGCTGTCAATGAACTCTCAGTCGAACATAATAACATTACACTAATCTTATCAACATAAAATTGCATTCTCTAGATGTTTCAACTAGATGCTTTAGCCCTCATCAGGAATAATCCTACTTGCCAGTCCACATTATTCCTGATGAAGGCTAGAGCATCCAGTCGAAATATTAAAAGAATACAATTTCAAGTTGATTATTGAGAAGGTTATTGTAATAACTAGAGCTAATTCATTCTCTCAACAGTACCAATGGCAATTACAGTATTTTGAAAACGGACTTGCCAATAATGAAGCCTTGTAATATAAGCTACACCCTTATGTGGCTTCATGAGGCAAGACTGCTATGTGAAAAAGTTGTAGCTAGTTACAGATCTGAAGTGGTCTCACTGGACGGAGGTTTTTAACTACACTTCTGGCCTGTGAGATTAGGAAAGCTGCTAGATTTCATGATGTTTTATTCTTAGGAAAATAAACCTAGGTTGAAATAGAAAGGAAATGACAATTTTAGTTAGTCAGAAACCTGGGTAACTTGCAGCCCATGGATCTCTGGATCCACAAGTGCATCGAGCAGTGGGAAGATACAGGCAGTTGACTCTTTATTTATTGCATGCCATACCTAGAGGGTCTAAACTCTAGGAATCAACATGGCTAATTCTTCTGGGACAAACCCTAATTTTTCATTCTATCACAGTCCTTCCTAGATTCACTAACGTTAGTCTCTAGAAGGTGCTCACTATGGTTACCACTATGGTTACTGTTGCCCAACTAGAACTCCACTCCTATCATTACATAGCTAATCTGGCCTGTGATATTTATGATACTTCCCAGCCGATAATTCAGCCTAACATTTGGAGAATACATACATTGCTTTGCATAGAAAATATGGTTTTTCTACCATTCATTTATTGTTCAAATTGGCAGACTTTATATTACATTAATGAGTTATCATTTTTAGGTTTATTCTCAAGGTTAGTGTTAGTTACCATTGTAATTTGTTCATCACCAACGTTACCAGCTATATATATACTACATGGAATATCTCTATTATGAATTCAGATATATATCATATTCTGTCCTGGATATTATATGTGTCACATACTTGACAATAGTTAAGATTAATCACTTCCAACAACTCATACCAACTGATAATCACATAAAATCATTCCCTCAGAGTGCAAGTACAGATGATTTATACAACCATGACATAATGTAGGAGTTGATACAGGATGTACTTACATCTGTGCTTAGTGCTGACTTTATTTATATTTAATCCTTCAGATAAGAAAGAAATGCTATGCATCGCTTTGTTACAAAACATTTGCAAAAAATTCATCTAGTTATAGAGAATTTCTCAAGAGCAAATAAATTCAGAGAAATTCCAGATAGCTATAATTGGTTGTAGAGAATTCCTCTGAAGAAGGGCTTCCGGATGCAGCCGAAGGCAAGAAGATGCCATTTATGACAGCAGTTGTGATCACCATCCTTATTCTCATTCATTTTGCAAGTTTGCTTCCTCAAATCTGTTTAATAACCAAATTATATCAAGAAAGCAGCAGGTGCAAGAAAAAATCAATTACTTTTTATAATTTCTTCCATGAATTATGTCTGAGATTTTTTTATGGCTATTAAACATGAGGATAATACAATTACCTTCTCATAGAATTGTCTTTCATCTTAGTTTAATGTCAATATCACCATAATGGATTAATAATCTGCTTGATGAGTGCTTTAGTATTAGAGATGCTAAGTTGAAACAGCATAGAGGGATATTGAATTTGGTGTACATACTACTTCCAAACCAATATCACCATAATGGATTAATAATCTGCTTGATGAGTGCTTTAGTATTAGAGATGCTAAGTTGAAACAGCATAGAGGGATACTGAATTTGGTGTACATACTACTTCCAAACCTTTATTAATGGTTTGGAAGTTATATATACTCTATGCATTTCCATTTTAATAGTTCAGAAAATATATTGTTTGTGACAAGATATGACAAGACAGTAATTTTACAGAAAATGTATTCAGTTAAAGATAGACCTTCGAGTATTATAAAACCAAATTTAATTAATGCTTCTTAGATGCTCTCACGTTATAAAAACCAATTTATAATACAGAAAATGTTGTCTTAATGTCCTCATTTTTGTCAGACCTGCTGCAAGGTCTAGGGCTCTTGGGAACAATTTGACCCAGTGTAGCCAGTAAGGGTCTCAAATTGGGTTTTCCATGGAGCTAGATATATACCACCCTCACCAGAAATGGCATGGCACATAGTGTAGTTGGCTATATTATTTAGTTATACAAATGCCCATGCATCTTTCTTGTCGCAAATGATTGCTCACAATTATGAAAAATGCCATATAATGCACTAGCTATGTTAGAACTCACATAAAACAAACAGTTTACTAATGATGCTAACCCCAGGAGCCGATGATGGCATTGGATTTAGTTTTGGAGGCATTTAGACATATTTGTTATAAATGCATATTCTTCTCTTAGGTTTGTAATGCAAGCATAGAGACCAAAGAGTGAAGTGGTTAGCAATTCATGCTAGCTGGGAAAAAAGGCTAATAAGTAAGCTTCTTTTATCTATCAGCTGTAAAGGGCTATTCACTAAGTTAGAGCTCACATAAAGCAAGGAATTTGCAGATGTCATTTAATAGTGGTGACATAAACTTTGCCAGTTTTTAATAATTGCTGGTCCATTTGTATTGTTCTACTCCTTTTCTCTGACTATGACAAAAAAGACTTCCACCAAAAATACAGGCCACTTTTTCTAATAATCTGTGAAGAAGAAGTGATCCACACAAAAGTGTGGATGTAATGAGTGTATACACAATTATAGTACTATTGACAGTACCAAAGTCTATCATTAATTATGCTTCTCTCTATGTTCAGTTATTGAGAAATCCCAGGATGAAGTGATGTGCTACAATGGTACAAGTTGTGGAGGTCATTTTGAAATGAGCACAATGGAAAATTGTTGTGACAATAGCGTTTCTCCATCTGGACTGTCATACAGTAATTCCACAACTATGGAATGCAATGACTGCCCCTGGGGTAAGTTGAACTGGTGGAATATGTGAGGGACAAGTGTGTGGAACTGTCAGTGTCTTCTCTCCCACATCTAGAGGATTATGCAAAGTATTTAATCGAAGGAATGAGTGCTAATTATTATAAGTTGTTATTTGAAGAAACACTAATCCTTAGAAAGGAGAGAAGCGTTGTGTTAACATTCTCTAATAAATATGGTACATATTTTAATGCAGAGTAATAGTAAACATACCATATGTCCTTGAATTGTTACAATGGATATAAATAATTTCATGTATCCAAATTTGACAAGTACTTGATGAACACAACTTGAGGGTATACATGATCAACCTGTCTTAGACCTGATCATGCATTGTTCCTTTAGCTAGCTGCCACATACTATTGTACCTTTTCTTTCCTTCCATTGCTTGACTCATGTTCAACAGATGCAAGCACAAAAGAGACTATGTAAGAACAAAGATATATACAAAACTGGCTAGTTCTCCTTTGTAGTATTTTTACGGTTCCCAGTTCTTATTTTACTGCCACTTTGTTGTGGTCAGAGAAAGGGTTCCTATAATCCTCCTGTTGGAAGACACGATACAATTTCCAGTGCTGCTTCAGTAGCCTCCTCTCTCTGCTTTAGCTCTCAATGTCACCATCTTCACTATCTGTTGCCACTTAGATCCCACACACACTGAATGATAGAACAATTACATCATGCATGTGTGAACACATGTTGTTGAGATAATCAGAAGAACTACAACAAAGGTTGGTTTAAAATATATTGCACAACATCCCATCATGTTTGATTTCAAAATATCTACCAAAAGACATGTGCATCACATGGCATCTCGAGTTTGTGCAGCTTATTGTGATTCAGCCTTATGTCATTCAAACATTGCAAATGGGTATTTCATGTAGAATCTATTTTAACAATTTTAGGAAATACAGTTACTTGTAAATTAGGGTAATTAAGTAAGATAATTCACAAACTATCTATTTGGTAAACTAAAAGTTTGTCATCTTTAGTTCCATCTAACTTATTTTCTATTTGAACTTGAGTTGTAACTAAGGCTTTTCCCCTCAAGCAGAAGCTGGCAACAATAATCAAGGACCAAAGCTTAAAAAATAAAATTAACTTGTCTAAAGGCTGTTCTGATATGCATTAGTTATCTGTCAAACATCTACAGACACTAAATGAAAGGAAGTAAAAAATGCTCATTGACAAAGGTAAGGCTTCAATATCTTGTGGTAAGGCTTCAGTGGAACTTGATGATTTGGACCTTGATTTTCCTGACCTTTCACTATTCACATTTAGAAATGCTGTACTGGCTGACTTGTGCGGGCTAAGGCCATTCTGCTACTATAAGAGAGATGTTCTACCAATTCTATATAGATAAAGTAAAAATCTTAGAAATGCTGCTTTCTATACGATAAATTCTGGGAAGTTCAGTTTTCCCGATTAATTCACATACATGGCTTCCACACAATCCTGTGTATCCATGGGATCCATATAATCAAAATTCCACTATAACTTTCAGTTGTTTAGGGCTTCAGCTGTCAAGGCTTCCATTGTTGACAGTGACTTTGTCACATAAGATTTCTCGGTCTGGCCAGTAATCAAAACATCTTATTTGACCCTTTTGATTTTCCCCCTTGCTTTTACTTTTAAGCTATTCTCCCATTTCTTTCTTGTTGTTCTCTAAAAAAATTCTCTCCATTTCATTTTTTCCCTCTCCTGTAGTTCTTCTTTCTTCTACTGCTCTTCCTCAATCGATATAGCTTGTCATTCAGCATTAAGAAGGATACATGAACATTTCTTAGATTGTGCTTAGAGCCACTGCTAGTGATTATAGTAATTCTTCCAGCTATCCAGTATTTAATTGTTGTTGATGGGACACAGAAGCGGCTCACTTTATTTCCTTTTCTGGTCCTCCTCTCTGGGATTTTGGTCTCTGAGATTTATTCTGGACGGAATATCGAAACAACAAGGCTGAGCCAAAGCACTCCATAGTAAAAACTACTTAGCTATGATTACTAAATAAATTATATCTACATTGAGGATCATAAATGAACAACTTAATTCATAACTGACATGTGTTGATTCTGGGAGTTGATGTGACGCTGTCAATGTTGAGCATTACATAGCATGCTGCATAATTGAAGTTAGGAAGTCGTCCTTCTTTGATAAATCTAGCTACAATGTTTATGGATATCTGTGCTAATGATAACAACAAACAAAGCATAAACTCGACCGCCTAGGATATCTAGATGTACTTATCTTTATGTAGCTGTTAATCTTGGGCTCAAATGCAGTAGTTCTAGCTAAACAGCTGCTATTCCTCTATAGGCTTGGTTCCACAAAGCAAGCCGATAGATGAAAACTTAGAAGATTAGCCACCTATTCTATAGCAAGAGTCAATAATGTTACAGAAAGTGCTGTACTGAGATCATAAATGATAATTCCACCAATTTGATGTAGCATGCTGTGAAAAGTTTGTAATTTTCCTAATACTTAAATGGAGGTTAGACTGGAGTGCAGATGTTGAGATCAAAGCTGTGGATCATGTTGTATCTGCAAGTAAACAATTTTGTGTATATAATATAGAGAGAATAACATGAGCTTTTGTGATCATCATGTAGGCTAGGTCAGACACAGGCTACTTGAACTATAGATTTTACACTAGGATGGGTTTTAGATTTGAGGTTGTGAATTGTAAGTTTTAAAAAACAAATGCCAAACAATTAATATATAAATTAAGCAACTTATTACTCGAATGATAATTATCAACTCATGTATTGCATGTTGTGTAACGAAATGAAGATGAGTCTTTAGCAGTAAACCATCTGCTACACTACTATCAACTGTATCACAAGTAAGATGTCCTGGAAATGGTATGGTGGAAGCTAACAAAGTAGCCGAGAAAGCTCATGATAAGAAAATAGGTTTTCGATCACCTTCACTACTAAAGTCATACATCAATTGGCAATGTACTGCTGAGAATGGAAATTCAGCTTCTTGCAAGATATTCAAGGCTTTCCATGGGTAAGGGAGAGAATGGTGACACCTTTCAGGAGCAAATATTTTGAACAGCTGAAGAAAAAAGCTAAATTAGGAACTGAGTTTACAGGGGTGATGTCTTTGCTAGCCAAGAAGCATGGTAGAAAAGTATTTCTAGGAGAAGACCTATATGCGATGATTAAAAAATCTGAAAGCACTACTTGCATGTGGACTAGCACAAACATTGGTACAAATGTTGTGATGACTGCAGCTTAAGGAACTGTTATGGCTTACGACAGTGTTCTCCTCACAAGTATGGTTATTACAAAAATACCTGGACAGCATCATTTCTTAACAGTATGGTGCATGTGTGGAATAAAGCTACTGCTAAATTCAATTAGGAATGTCCGTGAAGTGATTTGAGCAGTTAAAACTAAGGGGAATTTGCCCAGTACCCAGGAACGTTGTCTCAAAAGACATTCCTGATGGCTTAATCATCAACTTGGAATAAATTGATTTTGGGTTAGTATAGAGATTGAAGAATGGCAGCAAAATGTAGCAGAAGGCTGTGGCAATTAGTCTTGGTGATAAAGGCAGAGAAGAGCAACATTTACTGTTTCTTTGGATGGTAGTTTCTTGCCCACACTGATATTGTCACAACCAAATGTACCTTCCCAATCAATTTGACATATCGTAATCCCCAAATCATTGATAGACTGAAGAAATATGCCTATGTTTCTTCAACAAGATCATCATCCCATACATTACTAGGGCCTGTGAAGCTAACCATAGCAGAAAGCAATGCTGATAATTGTAATTTTAAGAAGTCAAAGGACTAACTCTATTATGAGTGCTTTGAAGTGTACAACATTTTTTATATTATAATGGTTCCTGCTACATGAAATAACTATCTCTAAGTATAGAATGTTGGTTTTAAAAAACATACAAAATACTTTCTGATGGAAAACTTCCATTTAGCGGGGTTGTTACATCGCATACGACCCTCTAACTACCATGCTGTGGACTGACCCTCCCACTATGCTCGAATTATGTCCACAACTAACGAGACTAGAGAATAGTTGATAGGTTTATTGACAACACAAGTTACAAGCTTGAACTGGCTGCAGGACCTAGCTGAGAAGTTCCTAGACAGATATCTCTCTAAGTACTTCTCAGCTAGGTCCTACAGTCTGCAGGATAGTTGTGTGACTGTGTAACCAGGTTTCATTGTCATCCCCCCCCATTTGGCAATCTGTGTTTCCTTCTAAACTCCGATTTGCTGGAGTATGGCCACCTTAGCATTGGTGTCGGACAAGTCATCAGGGCTGAGTGCTATAACTGCTTCCTATGGATTGTGGTCAGTAATGGCTGGAAGTTATATAACGAGTCTTCTTATGGATTATGGATGGTAACTGCATCACCATATATGTAAGTGGTGATTGTGTCCTCTGGTGAGGCTTGTCTGTCATTTTCCAATGGTCGGGCTGGTTTTCTGTGGATGAGTTTGAGCTGTCACTTTCTATGTGTCTAGGTTGTTGGCCTGTAGTCCATCCAGATAAATTTTTCTGCTGAGGTAGCAGGTGTTCAACAACTAAAATTTGCATTGATGCTCTTATACACTAGTCAACAATTCCACCAGAACCTTCTTTAGAAATAGATGCAATCAAACGAGATTAGATAATTAAAGCACATGAACTATATCTATGATCATGCCAAACAGATTTAGCTATCAGTGATGTACTAGGTTGTAATGGACTTCGCTGCCACTAGATGTTAGGGTGCTAACTGCCAGGGTGTGAATTGATATTCTCACTGTTCTCAACTTATGTCCACGACTAGTAAGGATTGAGAAATATTATAGGTTTATTGGCAACACAAGTTACAAGATCCAAATAAGACAGAAGTGGGCTATCCAGAGGGAGGCTGGCACTAAATAGTTTGGCTTTCCTGCAATGGACATGGTATCAATACAAGTGTGGTTAATCATAGTGAAACAATGGAATAGGACTACTTGTGTGATGACTGTGTGCTTGAAGTGTGCATGCCATTGATAAAGCATGGTTATTTCATGGGTTTAGGTTTCCACAGGTGCTCCTGTCACCCGAAGGTTTAGGGTGGTAACACCCAGTTGTTAGGTGATCAGAGTGGTTCCCTAACCGGGGTTGAAGCAGCAGATGTAAAGGTAGACATGGGCTTGTGTGTTATTGTGATGGATTGTCTGTCGCCGAGTTTTCGAAGGTAACATTAATAATGTAGACATATTATTATTATTATTATATATAGTAGCAATGAAGACAGACACAACTCAGTTGGACAGACTCAGCTGAACTCATAGCTAACTAAGGTCAAGCAGAGAACATACAGTAGCTGGTAAAAAAACAGCCTCTAACTGATTCAGATGCAGGATAACCACAACCTACACACATTATACTATATATAACACTTTCCCACCTTACTAGTTTGTTGGTCAAGCAACCATATCGGCATCGCCATTTGTAGATCCTGCTTGATGAATGATTTCGAAAAAGTATGGCTGAATTGACAAGCTCTATCTGGTAAGATGTACATTGTTCTCCTTGAGATGATTCAATGACATGAGTTATTGATGATCCATCTATACTGTGAAGGGTCTACATAGCAGGTAAATCCAAAAAGCTATGGGATCAAGTGTCTTACCACTCTCATCAATATTATATATTTGTGATGGATGTCAAAACGACTAAATTTACATCAGTATAAGCATTGACAGTGGCTACTCAAGCGGAGAACAACAAGGCCTCCAAGTATTGCCAAGATTCATCTAATCTTTTCATGCCAGTGGTGGGAGACATGTGGTACTTTTAGGCCAAAAACACAGGGATTCTTATGTTATCTGATGGTGTCAAAGTGAGGGTGAGACTTCGGATGAGAATGCTTACCAGTACTTTGTGCAAAGGATTTTGGTGGCAGTGCAATGCAGCAATGCTGCTTCAGTGTTGAGTTCTCTAGGCATTCAGCCAAGTGATTTGGGGGATTCTTGACATTGTGGTTGTTGTTGGGGTCATTGTGTTGTTGATGTTGTATTGATTATTTACATTAGATCAAATATATTGAAGGAAAAAGCTATATAATATAAATATAATATGTACTATATACATTATAATATTCTATGCTATATAAATTTTCCAAAGCAAGAATATTGCTTCTCTCTTGGAAGCTGGATATTCCTACTGTATATAGTATGTAGTCATATCCTTCGTCATATAGCTGGCTCAAGAATGGTCCTACTCACTGGTCAGAGGCATTGGTCTGCAAGGTAAAGGTTTGGTAGAGTCTTGACCATAGAGAATTTGGTCCTTGCAACTCTTTCAGTGTCTCATATGCTTGACCACATTGGTCATTGCTGACCACCTTAATAGGTGCTAACTTCCTGGTGCGATCTGTGAATAGAGTGCCAAAGATGAATAATTTTGTATGAAGCAGCACTAATAACTCATAATCCCCAGGAAATTTGCACCTCCTTCTTTATCTTTGGAACTTCCAATATCTTGCTTGCTGTCACCTTCAATTGCTTGGGTTGGGTTGAACCATTCCCCTACCCATTTGGTGTCCTAGATATGTGCAGTTACGAGCCACAAACTGTCATTTCCTGCTCTTAACAGCTAATCTTGCCTCCCTTATCTAACTCAACGTCACTCACAGAAGATGGAGATGCTCCTTCCAGTTTCTTAGTAGATGACCATATCATTAAGGGGTATTGTATAGCCAGGCTAGTGGTCTGCCATCCTATGGATCAGTTTGTTCATCAACCTCTGAATAGTTGCGGGTGCCCCTTTCAACCCAAATGCATGGCAGTAAATTGGTCCAGACTAAATAGAGTGCAAGGCTTATGCTTCCAGCACTCTCTCTGCCAAAAGGCACAAGCCAGTAGCCCCAAGTGAGGTCAAGAGTTGAGATGTAGTTTGCCTGACCAAGTCTATTTATGAGGTCATCAATACTTGGGCATTAATTTTGTCACTGTATTCAGACGTCTATAGTCTACACAGAGTCCCAGTGACTCATCATTTTTCTTGATGAGTACTATTGGGGCACACAAGTCCTGTCTCAAGGTTCGATTATGCCACTTGCCAGCATATTTCTTGCACTGTACTAGGATAACCCTGAGGTAACCTGCAAGGAGAAAGTTTAATTGGTTGAGTAGAACCCAAGAAAAGATCATGCTCGATTAAGTTCATTTTACTGGGTTTATTCTGGAACACATTTCCAAACTCCTGCAGTAGCTGACTCATCTCCATTTTCGGTTGTTGGGTAAGGTGTTCTCCAATCGTACATGTTCTCTTATCCACATCCTCCTTCCACACTGGTACATCAACCACACTTGTACATCGTCCTCCGCATCTCCATTTCTTCCTCTGCATACATGTTCACACAAAATATCCGGATTTCTTCCAATAATGACCCGCTATCTCCACCATGTAATCAACCTGCGCTACTCGCTTCACAACATGGTAGGGTCCTTACCACTGGGAAAGCAACTTGTGAGTGGAAGTAGGTAAGAGTACAAGTACTTGGTCATCTGGCTTGCACTCACACTCCTTCTCATCTATATCATACCAGGACTTCTGGCTCTCTTTTGCCATAGTCGTATTCTCCTTGGCCAGTGTTGAAATCCTTTCAAGCCACTCCCTCATTGTCACCACATGTGAGATGACACTCTCACTGCTCTTCTCATCTGCTACCCAGGTCTGTCACAGTAAAACCAATAGTCCATGTACTGATCTGCCTACAAGTAACTTAAATGGAGAGAAACCTGTACATGTTTGAGCAAATTCAATATATGCGAACAATACATAAGGTAACTACTTATCCCAGTCCTTTCTCTCCATTGTGACTAGCATAGACTTTGGGGTCTGGTTGAGGTGTTCAACCAGCCCATCAGTCTGGGGAAATGGCGTCGTAGAGACAGAATGAACATGGAGCATCTGGTCGATCTCTGTGAGAAACTGTGATGTGAAGTAGCTGCCCTGATCTTTGACGATTTCTCTTGGCACACACACTCAGGAGAAAAGGTGGACCAGTTCTTCTGTTACACACTCTGCATCAATATATCCAAGGCGAAAGATTTCAAGATAATGGGTGGCATAATCACGTACCACCAGGATTCATCTCCTTTCCGAGTTACTTCTGGGGAATGACCAATGTCCAATGCAATCCTCTGAAATGGTTCTTTGATCACTGGCCGGGGAATCAGTGGTGCTCAATGACTTCCCAGAGGTAACCTGACATCTCCTACAACTACTGCGGTAACAGCTATGTCTCTGTACATTTTAGGCCAGTAGAATCACTGAAGGGTCCTACCACGCTATTCCATTTGCCGAGGTGACCAGCAAGGAGAGACTTTGAGTAGAGTACCACAACACTGTTTCGGCTGTTTGGAACCCATTGGCTCTAGGTTGTGTCTAGGAGGGGTACAGCAGTCAATCTTTCATGAAAAAGCTAGCTTCAAGACTGAAGGGCACTATCTTCAAGATAGCTACCAATGTAATATCTCTTTGCTGAATACAGCATGCACTGGAGGGTAGTGTCTCTGCTTCCTTCCTCCGGCTATTGCCACTCTCCACCTGATATCTCCTATGCTCTGCATGCTTCTCACTTCTTGTCAGATGATTCTTCACTTGATCCATGTCAGGGATCATATCCCCTGACTATGGACCTCAGCCCCACCAATGGCCTGACTAAAGAATTAACACCATAGAAGCACAAGATCACATGTACAATTATTGTGCAATAGAGTTTGACCACATTAAGCAATAGTAGCAATTCTAGAATACTCTGTATTCTCATTGGTCATGTTGATCATTTCTTTATTTAGTTTTTTATTTGCTGAAGCCAGGCAGCCCTATAAAATGGACTGACTGGCTAATAATGACTAGTTTTGTTGGACTTATCTCTACAAGAATTGCATCTAGTGAGGACAGGCCTGCAGTATAAGATCTCCAGTCCTCACATCTGGTGGCAGCGACTGAAACTAGTGCCGAATTTACTCCACTCTAACTCTTTATTTCGTTTCCCAACACAGATTTCTCCAATCTAAATCTAAATAAATCCTTTATCAAATTAGACTCATTCTGAGTGACTATATTGGCCATGAATACAGATGGAACTATGCTCAAAGCTCGTACTGCTTTCTTTTGTGTTTCAGAAAAACGAGTGTGACTATGTGATATCATCTAATCCGATCTTCTGTAATAATCAGCAGAGTCAGCAGGTACATTGCTTCTACTTGTTTGCCTTGCACATCGACGTGGAAGAGAAGGCTGTGATGCATTGATTTTTTGTGCTAGAGTGACTGCAGAATCAAACCATTTCTTGTGATGAGAATCAATGATGTCACGAGATTTATGTAAAGTAGTCTCGACTAAATTTACATCAGTATAAGCATTGAAAATATCTTGCAAACGACTCTGTAGAGACACTGTTAAGCCTTTTATGTAGCCTAGGCCATGGTACACCACCTCAAATGCCATAAGAACCTCAAACTGAGATGTAGCTGTTAAAAGTGATGCAGCAGACTCTCTGTTCCACCCATCTTCTGTGCTGATTGTCTCCAAGGTACTAATAACAGCTGATACCATCTTCGAAAATACTTCATAGGCCTCTATTCTAGCTACCCAACGGGTCTTGCAAAGGCTTACCAGTTTCTGTCTATTAGTTGGAAGTTCACTCATCCGTTTTTCTAGTTCTGCTTTCCTCTTGGGAGAAAACCTTAAAAAAAGGCATAGCTCCACAAGAGTTCCTTCCATATTTTGAATAGCTTGGATGTTACATGCTGCCACAACACAAAGATTCAGTGTATGAGCCGCACAGTAAACATAGACTGCTTTTGGATATTGTTTCTCGATTAGAGCAGCAACCCCATGATACTTGCTTGCTGGCACCTGACCATCATAGCCCTGCACACATAAATTATTTGGGTTTAAGGCATAAATTTGTGTTGTATTTAGGATGGTTTTATAAACAGCTACTCCAGTGGTGCCATCTTTGCAAAGAATAAATTCAACAAACTCTTCTCTCACCACATTTTCCGAGTCAACATATCCCAGGACTAGAGGAAGCTGCTCTTTATTAGATGCATCAGCAGCCTCGTCAGCACCACAGAAAAAGTACTTTGCTAGCCTAATCTCCTGTAGAATTTTCTCTCTTATCCATTCCACCAATGGCTGCAATCAGTTCATTTTGAATGATTGGGGCATGATATTGGGCATTTCTGGCTGCAGAAGCAAAGTGGTCTATCAGAACTGCATCATCTGCTTCAACACGAAATTGAAGCACGGCAAAAACATTTCCAGGATTTGCATCACTCCAAAGAGCCTCTCGGTGGCTATGAAGAGCTATGTTTTGCTTACCACAAAAAATTATCGTCTTGAGAATAGCTTCCCAATTCTTCTGAACTTGAGCAGATGCTCCACTATGTAACTATTGCTGTATGGAAAGCTGGTCTCCTTCTATTTTCCCAGTAAATGTAACAGCATCATCCATAGCATCCCAATGCCACATCCACTATGTCAACACCATTACTTCACCAGTTATATGCACCAAAAAAGACCTTGGACTTCCCGCACCAGAATTCTCCTAGACACAGGCACAGCCTAAAGTATGGTGCATTCCAAAGGGGTATCTGACAACCTCCTCACCGGGGTTCACAGAGAATACTTATCAATCACAGGTAATCCACCATTAGCGCAGAGGTATATCTACCATGTGATATTCTGGTGGGGAGAGATGTCCACTACCTCAGGCATTTGGGCCACACTTACATGAGAAGAGAGGAACTTTTTGCTGTGTACACGAGGGCAGAGTCCACCAGGCAGAGACAGGAACGCAAGCTTCAAGAATACCTGGATAAGACGAATGGAGCCACAGCTAACCCAATCGTTACCCCTGAAAATGGAAGACTCACGAGTCAAGACAACCTCTTCACCCCACACCCACCCAGGTACAACTCTTACCTACTGATCTTCTATTCTATTGCTTCCTCTGACGGAGGACTGCCTTTGCAGATGATATCTTCCTAACACCCAAGGTGAAGACAAAGTTGACTAAGGCTGATAGCTCCAGTATGTTTGCCTCCCCATCTAATGCCATCCAACTCTGGACAAGGACCACAGAAGTTTCTCCAAGAACAACTTACCAATACATCCTTCACACTTGCCTGGCAGGCATCCTACTCTGAGACTGGTGATTACATTATCAGGAACAAGCTCCTCTACAGAACCCAATGCAATGAAGAAGACGAAGATCCCACCTACCAACTGATTCTCCCTTGCCCCTACCATTTCTAGATGCTGGGTATGCCACACAAAGTATCCCCATAGCTGGCCAACTTGGCCAAAAGAAGAAGACTGCTCGTATCCTTCGGCGCTTCTATTGGCTATGGCTGAGATCAGATGTGCAACGGTTTTGCCAACATTGCACTAAGTGCAAAAAACAACTAGCCCTAGAAGGTACCTCTCCACCTCCTACTGTGGTAGATGGCCCATTCCACTATATCATCATGGATATTGTTGGACCCCTTCCTAGATAAAAATCTGGCTATCACGCTATCCTGACAATCTGTGATTATGCCACCCAGTTTCCAGAGGCAATCTCTTCAAGACAATCTACAGCACTGCAATGCAGACGAACTTATCCAGTGTTTATCAGAGTAGGTGTATTAACCAAGATCTTAACAGACTGCAGGTTCAATTTCGACAGCAAACTGACCAAGGAGTTATATGCTCGGCTAGGTATAAGGGGTATCAGAACTCTCTGTACCACCCATAGATTTAGAGCGGTTCAACTGAACCCTCAAGCAGATGATTAAAAAGACCCTGGCAAAGTTTGACAACCAATGGGATAAAGCTCTCCTTTAACTCCTCTTGCTTACCAAGAAGTTCTCCATGCAACCATAGGTTACTCCCCATTTGAGATCTTATATGGCAGTCGACCAAGGGGACCATTGAACATCCTCAAAAAAGTATGGGAAGGACAGACCTCAATGACAGGATATTATCCTATCATGTG
This sequence comes from Cladorhizidae sp. MBARI D1340-BT2, assembly GCA_028752905.1. NCBI lineage: Eukaryota > Metazoa > Porifera > Demospongiae > Poecilosclerida > Cladorhizidae > Cladorhizidae sp. MBARI D1340-BT2. The sequence continues at coordinate 34,961,793 of JAQNBH010000011.1, read as the reverse complement.
TACAGAATGTGATGAACAGATTGGAAATGACCCAGGCATATTCAAGGAAAATGAAGAGCTCACAAAGAAGGGGGGGAAATGGTATGGACAAGACTGCACGAGACCGCTTTCGAGGCAGATGACCACAGGCATTGGTGTTTCTTCCCGATGTCCCAGGTAAACTCCTGGCCCACTGGCAAGGACCCTTCCAAGTAACCCAAAATATATCTCCCACTACCTACCTCCTCAGATCTCTCACAGGAGAGAAAATGGTGTTTCATATGAATATGTCGAAGCAGTGGTACCCATCTCTCCCAGATTCCCTAGCAATCGAGACCGAAGACAATGATGACCACTCCCCTATAGATGCCCCTTCAGAAGCAGATAGCGACATACAAACTTGGATCAAACCACCCTCCAATTAAGAAGACCTGCCCCTACCACTGTTTCTCCCCAGACCAGACTACCCAACTAAGGGACCTACTCCACACTTTTGCAGATGATTACAATGAACAACCAGGCCACACCACCCTCACTGAGATCACCATCTTTATTGAAGAAGCTACCGCTATCTATCTTCCACCCTACAGACTTCCAGCAGCAAGAAAGGGAAGATTTGAGACTGAAGTTTAAGCCCTCCTCCAAGCCTACCTGTTGAACCATCCAACAGTCCATGGGCCTTCCCCGTACCCAAAAAGAGCGATCCTGCAGACTCTGCATCGACTATAGAAGATTTAATTCCCTCACCACTACAGACCCACCCCCCATGGCTTGGGTTGATGACATAATCGACCAGTTCGGACCAGCCAAATTCATCACCACCCTCTACATCATGAAAGGTTATTGACAGATCCCCGTAGTATTAGCAGATCAACAAAAGACAGCCTTCCTCACAAGGAGGCAAGTTCCTGTTTAAGGTTAGTTTGGTAGGTTACCCTCAGTATTTCTTCACCTTATGAATACAAGTCTGGCAAAGCTTTCATCCTTCTCAACTGCCTACATGGATGATGTCATCATGGTGACACCTGGGAGAACCACGTCACCCATCTACACCTAATCGTTCATGCTCTTAGGGATGCTTGACGTACAATAAAGAAACATAAATGCCAGATAGAACAGAAGACTGGCGCCTATCTCAGTCACATAGTGGGAGATGGGCAGACCCAGATACAGCTAAAGTCTTAGCAACACGATTTCCCCATCCCAAAAAGGAATAGAAATATTAGAGCTTTCTTCAGGTTGGCCGGCTAATATCGCTGCTTTATCCCTTCAATCTCTTCCATATCTACACCCCCCACAAAACTGACCAAAAAGGTTACTCCAGACTGCCTCCACTGGACAGACACTCACCAGAAAGCTTTTGATTCTATCAAACATACAATCACCTCCTCCTCCGTACTCATAAATCCCATCCCGGACTGCCACTTCACCCTCCAGACAGATGCCTCTAACATAGAGCATAGGAGCTGTCTTCAGTCTGGTCAACAATGAGAAAGAAGAATGACTTGTCGCATACTCTTCGAGAAAACTATTTCTACGAGACCAAATATGCCACTGTTCATCTGAAATGCCTCACCATGGTGGAGCATTTTCGTGTCTACCTCACAGGAGTTCACTTCTCCATTGAGACTGATCACAGGTGCCTCACCTACCTAAACTCCACGAAGGACACAAGTAACCATCTAACTCAATGATTCCTCTCCCACCAGCCATACCATTTCACCATCACACATCACCCCCGGAAAAGATAACATCAATGCTGATAGACTCTTGCAGCCAGCCTGGACAGACCTCACATCTTCCAACCATCAGAAGGGGAAGGGGTTGTTAGGGACCACATCCCCTGGCTAAGGACCACACCCCTACTGATAGTCTGGCTAAAGGATTAACACCACATAACCACAAGATCACATGCACACACAATTATTGGGCAATAGATAGTGTAACAATAGTAACAACTCTAGAATAATCTGTAATCTCATTGGTCATGTTGATATCAGTTCCTTATTCATTTATGTGCTGGCGCCAGCCAGACTGGACTGACTGGCAAGTTTTGTTGGACCTATCTCTACCAGGACTGAATAAACTTCCCTTCAAGTACTACATCCCTACTCTAGTGAGGACAGGCCTGCCGTAAAAGTCAATTCCTCACAACCCACTTAGAACAAGGCGTTGAGACATCTATGTACCATGAGATTGTTGCATCTTTCATGGTCAGCTTGTTCATTCACTGGGTCTGGATGTACCCCTGACCTCTCCTGTTGTTTCACACACCATCTCTTCTTTTTGATGTTGCTTGACCTGTACCATTGTTAGTGAACACCATCGCATCATCTGTAGGCTTTATAGCTTCACTTTCATCAACTCTGGCCCATTCAGTCCTGACAGCATTGACATTGGCAGAGTGATGCATACACCAGCCTCCACCTGAACCTGTATCCACCAAAATATCATTAACTACATGATCTTCTACCAAACTTAGTTCTGGTAATTCAGTTTGGGGTTGACTCTTTGCTCCTTTATCACTGATATTCCATGGTAATAGACCCTACTCTCTCTATATATAGGAGTGCATTCTGCATTCAATTTGTGGAGTAGTAGCCCTTCTGGTGATAGTTGAAGTGCATGATGTATTAATAGTCCCTCTTCCTCTTGTCCTTCGAGTTTGGAAAAGCTTCCTGGTTCATCTGTCTTTATCGTTGCTCTGCAATGCTTTAGCTCATGCCCCGGCTTCTTGAAAATGACAGTACTTCAATGGACCCAAACATGGAAGTTTCACTTCTCCCCCACTCTTGCCACAATCTTGCTTCCTTCTATCCCTGTCACAGTCGTCAGCCAATTCTCCTCCCTCCTAATTAGTCTTAGGCTTCCTCTCTTTGTAGTAGATGTAGATGTTTATGGTAAAGCATTCATCAGCTGTTCCTTGACAATTAAATATTTTAGCTCATCTCTCCCCTTGTAATTCTGCAACCACTTGGCAGCTAGGTTATCTTAGCTGGTCACCAGGTCTCGATTTGTCGCTCCGCTCTTTCACATGGTCGATCTAAAATGCAGGTGATAACTCTCTTCATTAACATCATAACAATTAAGAATTTTCTTTATCAACTGGCCATAGTCTCCTGCATCAATCTTTCCTTTGGCTGTGTATGTGATGTGTAGTGTTTGTTTGCTAACTTCAATCAAGATGACACTTAACACCGGAGTGCATTAATTGTATTTGCATTCTAATAATATGAAGTGTCTGAATTTTAATTGTAGTACTATCTTATAAAGGCTGTGTTCAAATCAGATGCACTCATCATTATAGCTATTGGATATTTGTCAATATGTATGTTAGAATAAAAAATAAGTTCAAAAGTTCCTTTTTACATGTAATTTTTGTTTTTTATCAGTTTTTGGTTATAATTTTTTGTCAACCTTTTATCATAATGCACAATCTTCATGATGTGAATGTGTTCAGAGTGGTTATTATTGTTTTTTCTTCAGAGAATGATTATACTTCAAACATGTGATCTAGATTTCTGCACACTGCTTGGAAAGACCAGGAATGTACTGTACTTTGGGGCCTCATGGGCTGTGCTTCTGGGAAGTCTTCAAAACCAGTTCAGTCAACTTGTTATAGTTGTTGCACTTGAGTAAAATATGTACAATTTTCTTTTCCACTTCATTGGTAAAGTCTCTCCAGTTAACTTTCTAGTACTTAAAAACACTTTTAAAGGGCAAGGTGGTTGGTACTACACAAGCATTGCAATGGATTGGTCTTCACTTGACTGGATGGGATCTATCGCCATATTCTTGCACAGTCCACCAATGTTACCTGTCAGAATATCAGGTTGGCAACCATGTGAACTAGAGAATGAGTTTGGTAGATTGTGATCATGAATGAGACTGAGTTGGTTAGTGTCCATCAATTCCACTACTGCTTCTCCATCCTTATTCATCCCATTGTACCCCGAATGGTTACTATGGCTATTGAAATAACCAATGATGATTTGTGATTGATTGTTTACTTGAGGTTGAGGGAACTGAAAGCCTACAGGTGATTGTTTGCACACAGATGTAACTACTACATAAAATTAATGGTAAGGAGTTCAATGCCATGATCTTCTGACATACATGTAATTGCTATAACTGAGTCTATTTTCACAAATATATCATTGCCATACAGCCAATAAGGTTGCTTACTGGCCATAACCTTGCCAGGTAATGGGCAGTTGTTGTCACTATCTCTGTGATTATTCTGCAAGCAGAGAACATCATATCATTGGTTGTTGCACAGTCCGGCTATGATGTTACTTTTAGCAAATTAGAACACTTCGATATTCATAGATAACAAGGTCAATCCTGGTCTTGAAAGGGAGCATATTTTGCATGGTGTTCTTATCTTAAAACTTTTTAGTTGTGAGCTTGTAGCATGTGGTGGTGATAGGATCTGCAGCAGCTTCAATTTCTTGTAGAATACTCCCAGGGCCACAAATGTGGATGCTCCTCTTCTATTACCGAACCTACAATTGTAGCGCTAGGCTTGGCGAACATATCAGGCGAAGGTGAAAATGTGTATGGTGGGTTAACTATTATGTGTCTATGGAGCTTCCTAGTAAACATAATATGTGATATCTGAGAGTAGACAGCAAATCATGTTAATTTCAAATGCACATTTTCCCCCTAAATTTAATTTGTAAGGCAAATCTTTTGGCTCCTATTCTACATGCCTGTAAATAATTTCCAAATGGCATTGTAATTCCTGCTATTTTTCTCTAGTGTTTGGATTCCTTAATACAACATACTCTGGCAAGGAACGTGGAGAAACTCATTCTGTACTTGCTGGAACTATTTCTGGACCTACTCCAAGTTCACTTAATGTAACTGTGGCACTGAATTGGATCACAGCTGGTAGGATAATAATTATCCTTGATTACATAATATAATTGTAAATTATTTAATTTAAAAACCCAATTACAATTGCATTGGTGATGTGTAAGATTAATTCATTATATCTCTTACCCCTTGTTGTTAATTCACTATAGTTCTGAAGAATACTAAGCAATAATTATTGACCAAAATGTTGTCGAATAAACTCTTTTTAAGTTGTAAACATATGGATATTATTATAAAAGCTAAAAATAATAATATTTTAGCGATTGTTCTCTCTCATTTGTTTATAGGTGTGGGTGATATGGATCTGTCTACAACTAATCTGACTTTCTCTATAGGTCAAGATCCATTGCCTGTGTCATTTACATTTATAAATGACTCGATATCACAAGAAGTAGATGAGAGATTCACTCTCACTCTTACACTTGCTGAAGACATGGAAGGATATGAGCTCCGCCCTCTTCTAAATGTAACAATATTGGATAATGACAGTAAGTTAACATTTTAGGTACAGACAACAATATATTTTCTCTATAAAAATGGCTCGATAAAAACGTGACACCAAATAGCCAATAAAATATTGTACTTTACGGGATTTAACAAATTAATCAGGCTTGAAAAGGGTGTAACATATTAGCTATGATGTGGTAGTTTAGTGCCACCTCACATAACCAGAAGCACGTGAAGTTGTCTGTCTTTGGTGAGGACTAATACGAATACCAAAAACGGAGTAGAGATACAAGTAAGGGTAATTTAATCCTGATTTTGAAATAGTTGCATTCTAGAGCTAGAGTGCCATGATCTAGCAAGTTGGCTAATTGTAGCTGTGCTATGTGTCTTCTAATCATATTATATTTATGTTAAATATTTCCCCCTTCATTCTTAGATACTATTAGTTGGTGATCACTGCCAGAGGTCACTGTTTAATGTATTCCTCAGAAGTGATTTGAGTTTAATACTCTCAAACTCTTCTATTGTCTATTGCCATGTTTTTCATTGTGACAGATTAGTGGATCAGTGGAACCTCCAATTAATGAACCCAGACAAACAGTAACTCTCTAGGCAGATTCCAGGAATATTGAGTTAGTGAAGGCTGGATTTGCCTATTATAACATACTTGGGAAAATATAGAAAATGAATTTGTTTGAGCATTTTTTTACCAAATAATGAGTTTATGTAATATATGTACAAGGTGTTGAAGTAAGGTTGCAAAGTTATAAACAGTGCTAACCATTAAGTCATTCTGAGTTGCAGGCATCTCACAGTCCAAACTGCCTAATGGATAAGGGGGGTTCTACTGTATTCTCATATATAGGTACATAGCTCTATGCAGAAGTCAAATACCTATGGATATGATGTGATAAAAAGAGCAAGGATAGTTGACTTACATGTTTTCAAACTTAAAGGGTATGGTAATGTTAGGGTGTCTGTGTTTTTTTCCGATGCAAATAAAACTAGTTGAAAACTGAAAAACATGGTACTGTAATTGTATAACCAATATCCTATTGCAACCATTAACTTCTATGAATTATTACCATTGATTTTCAAACTACAATAGAAGAAGATTTAGTTCTACAAATTTTGCTGCTAAATTTATCCATAAAAGGTTAACATTACCCACACTTAACACAAGCAAAACATTAGCAAAGGTAAGCAAAGTGTTTAATAGACTAGTCAAAAATAAACTAGATGTTTGAAAGCATTAGCACAAGCTAAGCTTTCAAATCTTATAGAGCATAAGTTAAGCTAATCCTTCATGCCCTTAGCACTAGCTAAGCCATCAAGTTAAATTAGCTACAGCCTTCCCCAAGCTAATTTTTCAATTTAATTTAAGATAAAGTTCACCATCATGCCTTAATCCAAGCTAAGCTTTGAACTTTAACTAGGCCTTCTTCTAATTGTCTCCTTCTCTTAGTTTTATTTCAAGCTTACATCTTTTGAGATTACTTGCTCCCATTAAATGTCCAACCGAGAGCTGTTCTGCATGGTAGAAGATAAGTGGAGAAACTAAAAACAAACTGAAAAGAGTCTTCACTGACAGACAAAATAGAAGCTGGCATAAGAAGAAGAAGTAAGATTCTAAATGGTGTGCATCTGTGTAAAACAAATTATACCCCAATATTTGTACAAATTGGTGGCAGCATTTCTACTGTGTTGTTCAGGAATGCAAATGGTTCAGAATTGGAATATTTTTATTATTCCTGTTGAAGGCTAGAGTATCTAGCCAAAATATAAAGAAACAAATTTTATCGAAAAAGTCATTATATTTTACAATATCAACTGAGAATTTGTTAATAGTTTTTTTGACATGTAATATAATAATGCATTTTTTAACTTGAACTTGACTCTATCATCAATGTACAGCAGCTTCGTCTAAAGTGCCCATGGAAGTTACAGATGCAAAGTTATTCTGATATACCTACCAATTAGCTATACTAACTACCAAAATTACTACCAACCAACATTACAATCATGCTAATAACAACATTCCTATGAGCTAGGATAACTATTAACTAGCTACAGGCATTTTGGATTGATCATTGACATGTAATTGGCCAAGGTAATAAAAAATCTAAAATCCAACATAAAAAACGGTAGCCATTGTAAAACATCACTTGATGCTTTACTTCAGTAATTATGTAAATATCAAAGCTTATGAAATGGTATTAGCTACCCCTGGTGATTTAGCTACTAAATGAGGTATCAATGCTGTAGTATAATCATTCATGCTCACAATCACTAATTATCCGTGACTCACGATCACGTGTATTGTTACGTGACATAATGTTCTTGTCGTGATGATTGAGTTTAAGTTGCTTACACTATTGTGAATTGTTCGGTTGTTCCCCCTTCATACATGGCGCTGCGAATTATTCGGACCTAAGGAGTGTTTCACCGACGTCAAAAGTGACCACACCTTGAAACCTAGCATCGTTTTCGTCCTAATTTGGGGTATTCGTCGGCTCGCTCATCATGCCTTATACATTCAGGGCCGGCGAGCTACCGAAACTGGACCTGGACATCGACAGAGGAACAGACTTCCTCGCTTGGATGAAGCAATGGAACGCCTACCAAACCCTCTCTGCTCTAGCCACCGAACCTGCAGTGACCCAGGTCCACGCACTTAATTTGTGTATGTCACGTGATACGCTAAACATCATGGACAACCTGGGGCTCACCAACGAACAGAAGGCCGATCAAGCAGAGATCATTGCAGGGCTTAGACGTCACGTTGAGCGCAGGATCAACGAGACCGTTGAACGACGTTCCCTACGCAAACGAAAGCAACAGGCTGGTGAAACCTTCGACGACTACTTAGTCTCCCTCCGGGAGCTCGCTAAGACTTGCAACTTCTGCAACGACAACTGCCTCCAGAAGAGTCTCCGTGACCAGGTCGTGGAGGGCCTCAAAGATGCTAAGACGGTCAAGGACCTACTCAAGCAACGTAACTTGACTTTGGACACTACCATTGCCACTTGCCAGGCAATGGAGGCAGCTAAGAAAGAAGTCTCAAAAATCCAAGGAACATCTATTTCTGCTACTGGAGTCAACTCTGTCATGAAGTACAAGCAATCCAGGAACCATGGTGCTCCCCCTACCCCATCTGCAACCTGCATGGGATGCGGCAAGGCCATCCACCAAGGAGGACGAAAACATTGCCCAGCCAAGTACGCAGTCTGCAGAGGATGCAACAAGACAGGACACTACCAAGTTGTGTGTAGAAGTGGCAACAAGCCTCCTTTCCAGCATGCTGCCAAGAAGACCAATGCACACAAGACTCACATGCTCACCACGCGATCCTCCAAGATCAGAGGAGCTCCAAGGATTCACCTCTCAGGTATTAAAGCTAACCAAGAGACTGATTGTGCTCCCACCCTCCACATCCACGTAAAGACTTTGGCCGGGAATGCGATGATCGACATCCTCCCGGACTCTGGCGCGGATATCTGTGCTGCAGGCACAGACTTCTTGGAACAACTCAACGAGCATCACGCTAACCTTGATCCATCCGACATCAAGCCCAGGACTGTCAATGGATCAGTTATGTCTCCCATGGGGAGCCTTCCCGCAGTATTCAGTCTCAAGAATCGCTCCGTGGAAGACAGAGTCCACATCTACAAGTCCGTTTCAGGGGCTCTGATATCTGGTCAGTCGCCAAAAAGCTCGGCATCCTACCTGACAAGTATCCGGAACCAATCCTGGAGACCGATGTCGATACGATTACATCCATCAACAAGGTCAATAACCTCGAGGAGAACATGGCTACTACCAGGGAAGACCTCATCAACGAGTTCCCGATGGTATTCGATGGACAGATCAGGACAATGCCTGGTGAGACGTTCAAGATTGAACTCACCGAGGACTACAAGCCCTATTGCGTCAACACTCCGAGTACCATCCCTTACTCGTACCAAGAGAAACTCAAGGCGGAACTCGACCTTCTGGAAAGTCAAAATAATATCGGCAAACAGATCAAACCAACCTCAAACTGTGCCCCAATCGTAATTGCACCGAAGAAGAACTCGGATCGCATTCGCCTCTGCGTGGATTTATCCAAGCTCAATCGCTATGTCAAACGCGAACGCTACCAATCCACAACACCTGCAATAGCTGTTGCCGACATCAACAAGTCGGATGCAAAGTACTTCTCCACTTTCGATGCCTACAAGGGGTATTACCAGTGTCCACTGGATGAAGAGAGCCAGGATCTCACCACCTTCATCACCCCATTCGGGCGATACAAGTACCTCCGTGCACCCTACGGCATATCCTCAATCAGTGAGCACTACAATCGTCGCATGGACAACTCCTTGGGAAAGATCGAACACCTCCATCGCATCGTGAATGACTGCGTCGTCTATACAAAGGACAAGGCAAACCACGTTGCCCTCGTCCGCCAGTTCCTACAACGATGTGAGGACAAGGGCATATAACTGAACAAGGACAAGTTTCAGTTCTGTCAGACTGAGATCATGTTCGCTGGATTCACACTCTCTCAGGATGGATACCAGATCAGCCAGTACATCACCAAGGCCATTAAGGATTTTCCCACACCTTCAGGAAGAACCGACCTCCGCTCATTCTTCGGCCTTGTCAACCAGCTGTCTGGGAGCACAAACACCATCGCACAGGTACTCGCTCCACTCCGCCCGCTCCTGCAAGTAAAGAACGACTATCTCTGGACAGCATCACATAGTGATGCCTTCGACAAAGCCAAAGAGATATTGACCACTGCACCGATCTTGGCAATCTATGACCAATCTAGACCAACAAAGCTCACCACTGATGCTAGTCGTCATGGCCTAGGATTCATCCTTCAGCAAGAACACCAAGGATCATGGCACATCGTCCAAGCTGGATCAAGATTTCTAACGGACACAGAAACACGCTATGCTGTGATCGAGTTGGAGATGCTTGCCGTTGCTTGGGCAGCTCAGAAATGCCGCATCTTTCTTGCTGGTCTACCTACATTCACGGTGATCACAGACCACAACCCCCTCATCCCAATCCTAAACTCGCACAGACTGGACGAAATAGAGAACCCACGTCTACAACGGCTCCGCACACGTCTACTCGCATACAACTTCATCGCTAAGTGGATCAAAGGCAAAGACAATGATGCTGCCGACGCACTTTCTCGCCACCCGTGCTCGAAACCAAAACCAGGAGAGGACATCGCAGAGTACGACATCGATGTCTACCACTCTGTCCACGCCATCAAGAGTCTCACAACCTCAGTGATTCGGTTCATCAATGATCCAGGAGACAATCTTCGACTCCAGGAGCTTCAAGACCATGCCAAACACGATCAGGAGTACCAGAGCCTGCTCACACTTGTCACCCAAGGTTTCCCGAACAAGAAGTGTGATCTGCCACCCGACATGAAGAAGTTCTGGGGAATCAGGGAACATCTCGGATATGAAGACAACCTTCTCGTTTATGGATGTCGACTCTACATCCCCGAGAGCTTCAGGTCAACAGTACTCTCCCTCCTCCATGAGGCTCATCAAGGGATTACTCGCTCACAGAATCGTGCTCGTCTCACTCTCTACTGGTCCGGCATCGACGCCGACATTCAACAGACGGTCGAAGGATGCAAGCTTTGCCAGGATCATCTACCATCACTCCCAAGGGAGCCGATCATCTCCAAATCCCGACCACAAAGGCCATTTCAAGAAGTCGCCATGGACTTCGCCTACTTTTCTGGACACAACTTTCTCATCACAGTGGACTGCCACACTGATTGGCCTGAGATCATCCAGATGGGTAAAGACACGACAACCAATAAGACTATTGAGGCCACCAGGAACTTGTTCTGCCGCACCGCCACGCCAGACGTCCTCTGGTCTGATGGAGGCCCGCAATTCACCTCCATGAAATTCCAGTCATTCCTCCGGGACTGGAATGTTACGCACAAGATGTCCAGCCCACGCTATCCTCAAAGTAATGGCAAGATTGTGGCAACTGTCAAATCCATGCATAATATCATCACCGCGGCTTGGACAGGATGCTCAGTCAACCAGGACAAGCTTTTCCGTGCCCTGCTCCAGTATAGGAACACGCCCTCCAGGAGAGATGGCCAATCTCCAGCACAGAAGCTTTATGGCCACCCAATACAAGATACTCTCCCGGCACACAGGCGATCCTTTGCTCCAGAGTGGCAATGCCATTCGTTGGATGCCTTGGAGTCCCTCGCGAAAGCTGAAGACTACTACGATCAACATGCTAACGAGCTTCCAGATCTACACGTTGGCTCCCACGTTGCCATCCAGAACACTGTTTCTAAGCGGTGGGACATCTAAGGAATCATCACAGCCACTGCACCACATCGGCGATATTTCATCCGCACTCAATCTGGCAGCATTCTCATCCGCAACAGGCGATTCCTTCGCAAGCGTATCGCCACCACTGTTCATGCTCCGGGACCCATCGCCATCGTTCTTCAGGGTCCAGACCCAGTTCCAGCCACACCACCGGACCCTCCAAGACCAGTCCGTCAACGCCACCCGCCACAGCGCCTCATCGAGGATGAAACTTGGAACTAATCTATTTTAGATGTTATGACTACGCACAACATCTTAAAGGGGAGATGTAGTATAATCATTCATGCTCACAATCACTAATTATCCGTCTCACGATCACGTGTATTGTTACGTGACGTAATGTTCTTGTCGTGATGATTGAGTTTAAGTTGCTTACACTATTGTGAATTGTTCGGTTGTTCCCCCTTCATACAAATGTTCCAAATAATTATTAGTTATAGCTTATAATAATTATGTTTTGTTTAGAAAACTAGTTGCTGCGGTTATAAGCTAGAAAACTACTTGATAGATATGTCCTGATTACTATCTCTTACCAAGCATTGTCCTTTGTGCAGACGTCCATAAATGCTTTAACAGATGCCTGCCACAAGTTACGGTAAGCAACTCAGAATATGGTGGCATTAATGAGGTGGCCAGGTAGGTAAGGGGTCCCATCATCAGGGCATCGTGGCCCCCGTCCACATCAGGGCACCATCAGAGACCATGCACAGAAGAAAAGAGTGAAGCCAAAATAATAATCTCAGATATAATTTGATATAATTTATATATAACATGTACCCCACCAACATAACATCATCTCCTTCTTTTGTATGTACCTGGGGATGTATTGAGAAATTGTTATTCGGTTGTCTATAGTAAAAGTAAATTGCAGCCAGCAACATCAGCTGCATCATCCAGGGACCCTATGTTGGGGCTTTACCCTAGAAAGTTTACATCAATATTGCCGTATTGAAGAAGAAGCACATGTGTTAATGAATTTCTTGGCAGTCAGAAATCCAAATCCTGGTGAAATCAGATATACAAAGTCAAATATATAGAAATAAACTGCAGGAAGTTTTTCTAAAACCACAACAGAGAGTGGCATCCTAACCATAAATGCAAAGAGTTTATTGGATGTGGATGAATGGCAAAAACAAGGGATTGTTACATGAAATACTTTGTGTAGTTTAGTGGCGTAGTTACATGAAAGAAAGGAAAAAATCCATTGCATTGACACTGATTTCTGAGACTTAGGTTAACATTGATTTCTTCTTATTTGTTCTCTAACAGTTGTAGTATTCAAACTATCTGAGAAGGAGTACCGAGAAGTTGAGAAGAACAATGCACAGATGACGGTGAAAATCACCAAGGATCGGAACATGAGGTTGGCTAATCCGGTCTCCTTCAAGATAACTCCACTAACTATTGATGATGCAATTAGTAAATCACTCAATGTTCCTGTTGAAAGATATGACCAAGAGATCAATATTGATTCTCCAGTTCAAGCAAGTATGATAACAGTTTATTTGTTTAAATTAAGGGTAGTGGTTCAAGGGTCTAATTATATTCTATAAAATGTAATTTGCTTAATTTGGTGAACCATAATATTATAATAATACCAATAAGCAATATTATACTCAAATGGTTGTACTATGTTTACAGGTCATCAATATTGAATGATGATTTTATCTTATTTCCCTTCAGTTTCACATGCATGTGTAATTTCAGATGCAGAGGACTTCAACACTACTACTTTTACTGTGATCTTTCCAGCAGATGAAGATTTAAATATACTCACAGATGTTGATGCTTTCATTGCTGTTGTGGACGATGAAATTAATGAGAATGAACAACAGTTGTTCATTGTTTTCTTGGAAGTAGTTAATGCTACTGATATTTCCTTAGTAGATAATGCACAACATAACCTCTCCATCTGCAGAATCATTGATAATGACCGTAAGTGTTATCTGTCATTTCCTTTATCCGTGTCCTCTTTGTGTATAATTCATGTTGATGAATTGTCTGATCAGATTTTATAGGTGTTATGAGGAAATTGTGAGCTTTACATTGCTATTTTGAAATTTTAAATTCATTTTTGAATGACGATCCTATTCTTGTACAAAAGTCTTGACTATACGATAAATATTTGATTTCCAAATGGGCCTATCGCATATGTTACTGGTGGGGATGTGTACAATTCAAGTCAATGATCAGTTTCGTTCCCTCAATTACTTTCCAGTCATTAATATTTCCTCCACTCAATACTAAATTTCAACCGATATAGATAATAGAATGTGTAGCAATGGTTGTCATGTGATATTTACCAACAGCAAGAAGGAATGCAACTGTCTCATGTCAAAATAAAATACTGAAAAAGTCTTTTTAGCATAATGAGAAGCCTCAGGGTTTCCTAATGTACTTTGTCTGAATAAAAAGATTAAGACCTTGACAACAGATATTAATGCTACTTTAACCTGATACAAGGCTTGTTATTGTTTGAACTATCAACAAATGATAAAATTTAACTATTGGGAATGTATGGCAGCTGCCCAAATAAATCTTTGCTTTAATGGAGAATAGGGGAACCTAAGTATCTTCATCTCACATCTTACTCCTGCCTTCTATGACTTCTTTGAAAGAAGTATTCACAGCTGACCTCTTCCACTTTCTTGCCAGTTTTCTGCATCTGATAATAGCAACTGCAGCCACATTTCGCAATAGATAACAGGAAAGCTGCTGGATGCAGAACAGTTGTACAATTAAAAAATGCATTATCATGTCTAATTTTTCTTAGTATGATAGAGGGGAAATGGTTTAACATGAAGCAGCTCCACTATTTCTCATGTCACTGACCTAATATCTTCTTCACAATATTTGAATACATACATAGCTTTTTACATGAATCAGAGTGGAATATGGTGAGTCATTTCACAAGAATATCCAGTATTTTCACTCTCCTTTGGCTAATGAAAATATGGCATCAGTAAAATAACTAACTTTCTTCTAGGATGAATTAATTATTTGTAAATACTATATATATTTGATAAACATACATGCTGTCAAAACTTGCTTAACTCCTTCTTTATCAAAAAAGTACTTCTGTTGTCCTACAAGATGTTGCAATCATTCTTGGAATAGACTGTGCATGCATATTAAAGCATTAAATAACCAGATTGGAATAAGGGATAATATATATAACTCCTCGCAAGAGTATTTGACTCAATTGCATTATATGTATAGTTATGGGTTGTTCACAAATGCAATTTTCCAAAGAACCTTAGTACCTATTAAATAGTGCTATAGCTTGTCCTAAATCTGTTCATAATACTGTCACATTCATTGCCTTCCAAGTAACAGGAATTCTGAATTAGCTTAAATTTCTTAATCACCTCTATATCAGAGTCAATAACCCAAAATTGAAGAAATGTAATAAATAACAATTGTCTAAAAGATGTACTCTTTTATTGTAGCTATTGCAATTGGATTTGAAAATTCGACTTACTATGTTGATGAGCCAGATAAGTTGAGATTGGTACAACTCTCATTGGTGAAGGAAGGCAATCATGAATCTGAGCAAACATTTCGAGTTGCAATTACTATTTTAACTGAGCAGCCCGTAAAAAGTGACCTTTTTGGAGAGAATCCAGGACGTTATGCCACATTTCCAGATGATTTTGAGGCTTCAAATCTATCAATTTTATTTCCTCCAACATCAAAAAGGACCCAGTACACTTTTTCTCTGCAACCAGATCAAATTACTGAAGGATTTGAATTTTTTACTGCAATGTCATCACCAAGTGAAGGCTCCGTTACTTACAGGACACCGGATCGGACATCTACAGTTTACCAATTCATGTATATTGTTATAGCAGACAATGACTGTAAGGAAGTTTGTTGAAGGCTTATTGAACAATGTCATAGATTTTAGCAGATGTTACACTATAATAACTAATATTTTCTAGAGAGATTCATCACTCTATTCTTTACATAGATGGTGATGTTGAAGTTGGATTTGAGAGGACACTGTATTCTGTAAATGAGTCTGCAATGTCTATGGAAGTATGTATAACAGTCAGCCATTCAGTAATCAACGTTCAAACTGCATCTCTGATTTTATCAGTAATAACATCACCTGGAAGTGCAGGTAAATTAGAATAGTCAATAAGGTTGTTGTACACACCACCTCACAGTTAATTCCACCTCATTACATGTCTACTAAAATATCACTGCTAAGCCGACAGCAGAAATATCCATATGTGAGCTTAATGTTCTGATTGATAGTAGATATATCTGCATAAAGAACACAATTTGGTTTACAATATCAAAAGCTGCACTTGAACTTCATGGTCAAATCTACCCCAAGATAACACTAGTATATTATTATTAAATAAAATGCAGTAGATGTTGAAATGGTGATCTTAACATCGGCAACCATCATCATCATTGGCTTCAAAGCCGAATAAGTAAGAAGCTATAATAATAGCTAGCTAGCTATTGCTGAGGCCAGCAACAAAATACAAAATGGAATCCTCTGAGACTGATCGTTAGTCTTTTCTACTAGAGTTTAGAAGATAGAGGTGTTAGCTAGCTAAAAGCTAAAATGACTGCTACAGTGTTTGACCTAAATACTGGCGAGCAAGAAAATAAAGTTTTGTTTACATTGTCAGCTAGCTAGCATACCAACAGTTTCTTGATAGAGCCATCAAGCATAGAAAAAACTAGACATTGTTAAGTTAGTCACATGACTTTAAGTAGGAATTTAGGCACATGTGTGTATTGTGCTATTTTAATATTTGTCCCTAAAGATTTAAGGCATATAATTTATAATTACTAAATAGGAATGAATCATTGTTGATATTTTATACATGGATAGGGTATCTCATAATTATATTGTCTTACTAACTTTTAACTTCAGATATGGATGACTTCTACAACGGCATAAATTTTGAACTTGCACTTTTTATAAGAGGAGATATAGAAGAGGCTGAAGGAATGCGGTGTTTTGATATAACCATAATTGATAATGATGTTCTTGAAGATGACAAATTGGTTACTTGCAGCTTATCTGTCATATCTCAAACGGGAATAGGATCCATTATTATTTCTCCAAACATTACCAAGATTGACATCCTGGACGATGATGGTATGCAACTATTGTGCTTACAATAATACTGACATTTCTTAGTAAATTACATGCAAATATTAGACAACTGAGTTATGCTTCATTGCTGCTATCGAACTAAGGCCAGTATACACTGCACAAAAGTAAAAACCTGATTTCACTATGAATGTGATCTGAATATAATCCTACCTTATCTATACACTTTCATTTGCTTAATGGATAGTAATGACTAAATGCTTGTGGTTTGCTAGCTAAAGCTACTAGGCTTAGTGAACAGGCAGGCTCATTGTGCACACAAATTTTAGTAGCTCTATAGGTTTTGCTCTTTCCTGAAAACTACTGGATTCTGAGGCAGTGGTGTGGACCAATGTTCCTCGCACAGGTAGCTATAATTATTGTAGATAGGCACTTCCAAACCAGCCAAAACATGAAGATTATGAAGAAGAAGAATCATTTTATATTTTTGCAGGCAATATGTACACAGAGGAGAATACAGCTCTCCGCATTACTGTTTGTGTTGGCATTATGATGGTCGATCACCCATTATCACTGAAACTATCAGAGCCAAATTCTTCTCGTGTGTGTGCATTTTCATGGTGAATGTCTTATCAAAGTTCTCTCCTCTCAACAACCTTAGGCCTACACTGGCAGATAAACATCTTATTTCAACAAGAAAAGCAATAACAGAAGTATGATGGTTTGCCAAATTTCCAAATAACATTATAAGTGTCAATTCACATTGGGGCAATTTCTTGGCAGAATATTACAAACAGTTGCTGTTTAGGATATTTTTGTGCAGTGTGCCCATGCCATTAAATTACCTCTATCACAGCGGTACACTTAAAAAAAACAATTAATAACTATATCCTACACACCCAACCCCCCTTCCCTCCCTCTCCCCACCCACACACCCCATCACTCTTATTATTTGCATACCATTTTAGTATGAGATGATTCCAGATTTTACGGTGAGAATATATTACAACTCAGTTTCGTACTTCAGTAAACACATAAATGGGTCAACATTTGACTCAATAATCTCACTCATGTGCTTATGAACTATTCAGTCACATAACTTTGAAATTCAGCAACAATGCCTCTAGAACTTTGGAAATAGGTATTACATAGGTACCAAAAATTGAGGTATACTCCCCCTTAATAAAGTAGCTAGCATGTGTCCTAAGGCAATCTTGAAATGAGCTTATCAGTATCCTTGCTACTTTAGTGAAAGTTTGTTACATTTTGCTACACTTCTCACATGGGGTACATGTGATTCAGGACAGATCTGGTTGCTGCAATGCCGAAGCACAGCAACATATCAGACAGCTGACAATGGATATTATGGTTTGGCATGCACATTGTTGATTGTTTGAATCTATATAGTAACAGGCTAGGTTCAACCAATTGAAGTGCTGATACTCATGTTTGAGGTGGATCGCTTCCTTCACAAGCTGTTCCTCCATCAGCTTGTTCTACCAATTACTGTGGTCTCTTCATACAAAATTAAGTGGTGTTGGTTCCATGCCTGTATGGTGCCTGCAGACCTCCTCAGTTTTTATTTCTTGCTAGCATCTTAGTGTGCCTTTATCTATGTCTACCATCTCATCCTGTTCTTATGATATACAACTCGTACAGCAGCAAACAGGATCATACACACCTAATATGATTTACTTTAGACGTACGTTGGCTAACCTACATAAGCACTTTGCTTCGTGGGTGATTTATTCACCCTGAAGATGACCAAAAATATTGTAATGTAACCAGATAAAATTATATAAAAATTAACTATTCAAGAATGCTGACAATTTATAACAATATAGACATTCAGGGAGGTATGAATTGATGAAAATGATGTCCTTGTTTGATTGTATAGATGCTGTTATTGGTTTCATCAGTGCACCTTATACTGTGAACGAGTTTGATCATATGGCAACCTTGATAGTTGGAGTTCTAAATAGCAGCAGTATACAGATTGATGTAGCTATTTCAATATCTCTTATAAATGGATCTGCTGTAGGTAAGTGAATTAATTATTTGGCAGGGAATAAGCCAGCTGATAGAAAGAGCTATGGCACAGGTGTTTATTGTAACTATCTGAGAAAATGTAATGAGATTCATAAAGTATAAACTCTAGACCTAATGATTATTTTGCACAAAGCTAATAGTTTGACTATAAGTGGTCACCACAAAGCATGTAATTTAGAGTAGAATTCAGCTTTCTGTTTTTGTGGAGAATTAAGCTTGTAGTCATCAAGTACCACCACTGCATAATAGTTGGAGCTAAAGAGAGAACCATTGACCACTAACATAGAGTACAATAATTGGCTTGGTTAGACAGACCTTACATGCAACTTCTTTTTAAGAGTTGTAATTGAGTGTGCAAAAAATTGTGATAAATCCTTTAGTTTCATTAATCCTGAGTCTAACCAACAAAAGTGTAAAAAATTCAATAATAACTATATTGTATTGCTTTATCAAAAAAGAATGGAAGCAAGAATGCTCTCTAAATGACCATTAAAATTTAAGACCTGAATGAAACTAATCAGTTAGATGATCCTTTGACATTTAAAATGTGTATATAGAGAAAAGTTGTAACAATTTTGTTCTTGTTTCTAGTTACTTTTAGTTTGTTTATGTTTTTATTTTACTGCCTCTTTCAACATTGTGGAAAGGGAAACTCCACAAACCAAACAGCAAGAACAAAGATCATGTACACCAATTATATAATATACAATGTAGTTATACATGTTTTGGAATGGTAAAGGTCCTCTGAATATTTGTAGTCTCTACATGGATATACTATTGTTTCCTTAATTTTTTGAAAACTCAATCCTTTTTTTGCCTTGTAGCTAAGTATTCTATGCCCAATAATGAATTAGTTGACCATTTCAATGATGTTCATAATCTAATTTCATATTGGAATTATCTATGACATAGTAGATATTATTACATGGTCATAGCAACAGCTACCTCATTATGTTGCAACTATCTTGAGTCTTTTGCATTCAAGAAACCTGATAATTGGACAAGATGTAATGCCATTCACTGCGTATATCCTATCATTGGATTGTGCATATGTGCAATAATCTTTTGTAATTAGCTACTGTAGTTAAGAATTTTTGAACCTCATATAAAGTGCAATTATGTGACTGGTGTTTATAACTACCTGATACGTGTTCTAGAAATGTGCTTCAATGAAGTGATTTCCAGGAAAAGTACTTGTAAAAAATGTATTAAATTTTACTTGGTTTAATGTAGAATTCTCTCACTCTTACAAACTACTTATGTGAAATCCAAATAATCTTCCTCTAGAATTCAGTTGTTTCTTGGGCTGAATCATCATTTTGATGGCAGGATAGGTGGCCATTTTTTGCCCTCCTAATGCGGTTGCTGTACATACATGTATGCTCAACTATCATATGTGGTTGTCATAATTATGTATATTATATATACACTTGAGTTGACTCTATTCACTCTAGTTGCTAATCAGATGTTTTCATCTGTGGTCTAACTCTATTTGCATAACACTAGACCATCAGGCATACAATGACCTTCTCAATAAGCAACTTGAAATTTACTCTCTCAACATTTCTACTAGATGCTTTGGCCTTTATCAGAAATAATATATAGCTACAGTTACTGATAGTGGCTATAGCCTTAACATGGGAACTCAAGTGCAATTTTGAAAGAGCACTATAGAGGTATGTAGCATGGAAGTTCTAGAGTTATAAGCATTTTTTGTTCTAGTTATAGTCAGTCATCCAGCACTAGTGCCAGATATATCTATAAATATCAAAGGAAATGCTCAAGAGTAAATATCTAGCTTTTGTTTTACTAAATAATCTACTATTATTCAATTAGGCTTCAGATGTAGTAGTAAACTTGTATAAGTTTCGTGCACAATATTGAAAGTTATATCCGGCATAATTACTAGTAGAGCTTCTCAGACTTTTCCTCACCAACATGATGGCTACCATTAGGGTAACCAATTGCATTTCACAAACTTAGTTCTGTGTGGATAATCTTTTGCGCTGTCTATAAAATGATCCCAACACCAAAAAATCACCAATATTACGACAACAACAACAAACTTTCTTATACCATTTTGATAAGAACTTGTTATTATAGTTAACAAATTTCCCCAGGATCCATAACAACCCTTTGCCAAAGTGTACATTCATAGCAGTCACATTTGATATACCAGAAGTGATACAGGTTTAATATAGAATGAATTACATATGTTCAGCACTGTATTCGACACCTTATAGTGATTATTGGGGTGTGGTCGATACCTCCTGGTGAAATCTGAGTCAAAGAATCCTGGGCTGCTTATTTCCCCGAACTGACAGTTAACAGAACTATGCTGAAGCTTTACCTGCTATCATGCCAGTATATAATAAAGAACACTTTTCATGCCTCTGTTGGGTCCTAGTTTTAATCGAAAGAACATATTGTAAAAATGCTGATTTTTGGGGAAATTCTTCATTAACAACAATAGCAAACAATTCATCAAGAAGTCCAATCCTGTTTTTATTATAGTTATTCAGGAACATTCTTACATTACCTTACCTCGAGAATATCGTGCTCATCCCAATATTAATTAGATGATATAAACAGATTGTAGTTGGGCTAAATCTGATATGGTTACCACAGTAAGGGGACTTCCTGCACAAAGAGTGGTGACTGCACTTCATATTGTATTCCCTACCTGCCACAAAATCAGAATTTACTAAATGTCTGCCCAGGTAAGCATAGGTGCAGTCATCTTCCTCTTCACAGTTTTCATTCTCTAATAGGTCAAAAATGTTTATTACCTATGATCCTGCCTGTTTCTATTGCAGTTTGCTATAACATGTCCAAATGTGAAGTTATGTTTGGTATTGATGCCATCAAATTTACCATTCTCTCTCAACTTTCCAGGATGATGATAGAGCAATGCATGAACATCTTCCATATATAATAGTATCATTTCAATTACAATTACATTATTGGCAGACTAAGAAGCTACTCACGTCTTTTCTATTGTAAGAGCATGCATCCATAAAATTAGGGTATAATTATTATGCATATAAAAAAGGCCCTTTGTTTTATTGAAGTAAGCCTTTTTGAAACATGCATATATAATGATTGTACCACTTACTATTACCTTACAATTTTTATTTCAGCTTCCTCAGACTACCTGAATGACCTCAACAATGATGGAATGATAGTCCTGAATGCTAGCAATCCTGTAGTGACTCTCTCTTTCTCACTCGTGGATGATTTCGTAGTTGAAACTCTTGAAAATGTTTCTGCATACCTACATTTTTCAGGTGCTGCTCATCCACGTGTAAGCTTAGATCCTGCTTCAGCAGAAATCATCATATTGGGTGATGATGGTAAGTACATAAATAATACATTTTATGAAATACCAACTTTAAGTGTCTTGCCAGAGATATTTCATAGCTACATACCCACATCCAGATTTCCATTTCTTTGGTGAGAACAAAAATCTCAAGCACAAAGGGAGATGGGGAGGCATTGGCAAGAATTTTATATTTTAACATACAAGAAATTACAATTGAATCTATATTTTTTATTTTTTTATTATTAGAACCTGTCGTTGGCTTCGTGAACGAACCTTATATTGTGAATGAGTATGATCGCAAAGTAACCTTGACGGTTACAATCCGCACTGACATGTCAGTTGAAGTATCTCTTTTGATCTCTCTGATAAGTGGGACTGCTAATGGTGGGTGATTTTATTATGAGATTCTCACTCATAGTCTTCTTGCAACTATACTTTATTAAGTAAATTATAAAAGGATAAAAGGACTTATTTTCTTTATTTTCTCTGTTGTTCTTTATTTAATTCAGCTAGGAATCACTAACTCTATAATTATACACTCAATTATTGGTCTAGTAATGAATACAGAGTCAATATCAAACCTTCAATGTAAAGGAAGTCAACGGAAATTTCAGATCAAATCTAATTGATGGTAGAATTCTGTGAATCCAGTATAATGGAAAAAATCTTTATATCATATCAATATGAAGTGTACCATGATTTTATATGTAGTTCCTAGTATGTAGAGAAACTGTATAGCCTGATGTCATGATTAGAATACAGTAAACTGCATAACCCCATAATACCATGACTATTGAACTCTATGTTCATCATTCATTTTTAAAGCTCAGTGCCCCTGCTGTAAGACTTGTACAGTTTAGATACATTTCTCAGAGCTCCAAGTCAGAGGTAGAAGATGCCTTTTTCTCTTTACCCACCTTGTTAGCCTTATCATGGTCAAATTTGGAGCACTTGTACAGTAAATCACTGAAGAATTGCACAGCGTGCTTAGAGCTAACTGCTGCCTCCAAAGTTGCTGATCAGAGGTGAATATGTCCTTCTTTCAGCCTTTCTGTCAAGAAATTACTTTATCAGTTGCTTTAATGTGGCAAAATTGTGGAACATTTTGCATTTATGCATGTGAGTTTCCCATTTGTGCATTTAGTGATAATGCATAAGCAACAAAAAAAGACTTCTCGGTATCATAAACTACATGACTTCAATATTTTGTAACAAAAATATCAAATTACATTTATAGTTACGGATATGTTTGGTTGGATACTAGTTCAAATTTTACCATTTTCATATCACTTTCATTTCAGTTTTCTCTGACTATCTGAATGACCTCAGTATAAATGGATATGCAACCCTGAATGCTGGAAATCCTATAGTAAATATAAGCTTCACGCTGGTGGATGATTTAGCTAATGAATCTCGTGAGTATTTGTCTGCAAATCTAGAAATACTAAACCCTACTGAGTCACATGCGACCTTGGCTCCTGTTTCAGCAGATATCATTATCTTGGGTGATGAAGGTAAATCCCTCCTTATAACATTTACCCAGTTAATTTATCCTAACTCTATAGCCTGACCAACACCCTATTTTTAATCATGTCTTATTTAGTTCATGTTTGTCGTATGTGTGTGTGTGTCTGAAAATAAAACACTGGCCATTGAGAATATTGTTTGAAACCCTCACTAAGCATATTAAAAGATGGAGATGCCGATGCCTAAAGTGGTCAAGTAGACCCTTTACCTATTTCATATTTGGCCAGGACACTGCCATAGAAAATCGTATTCAGGAGTGTTACTAAGTTGATTTGTTGTCAAAGGGGGGAAGGAGAGAAAGTGGAGGAGGAGAAAATCTCACAAACTAGTTTATGTTACTTTATTACCTTCCTTCTAGCTCCTACTGTTGGCTTCACTAAAAGAGAATATTATGTGGATGAATGTAACTGCAATATGACCATGGAAGTTGGATTTGTATCTGATGGCAAAGTGTTTACAATATCTCTTCTTGTTTCTTTGTTAGATGAAACTGCTAAGGGTGAGTAGATTCCTAATCACAATTTCTTATTTCTTTTGTGTTTATTAATACTATTCATTATGGAATGAGGGAAATGGCAGAAATCATAGTAATATGTATGTTTTACAAAATAAATATCACGTAATTCTATTTTATATATAGGCCAATCATTAACCTTTTTGCAACTCTAATTTCAGTTTTCTCTGATTATCTTGATGACGTCAGTGATGGTGGATTGGTAATTCTGAATGCAAGCAATCCTACAGTGAACATCTCCTTCTCACTCATTGAAGATTCTTTTGTTGAACGGCTTGAGACTTTGTCTGCAAACTTAAGTTTGTCAGATGATGCTCAACAACATGTGGTTGTTGATCCAGCTCTAGCATTAATTTATATTCAGGATAATGATGGTAAATACATACATACTATTTCATTCTATGCAGCCTGCTTTTACCAGTCTGCAAAGAGTTTCAGTGTTAAGAAAATTAGATTGCCTTCCATACAACCATTTCTAGATATATTTTAGGCCCTAAATCTATGCCAGTAGTAATATTTAACATGATGAATTTATTTAAGTAAAGTGTTTCCAAATCAGTGTCGATATGCAAAGAGTTTTTTCTCTCTCTAGGTTAAAGCATCTATTTTGTGTTCATGTGTGTGTGTGTGTGTATGTGCATGAGCACACACATGTGGGTCTTGTGCATGTGAGTGTGTGCCTGTGAGAAGGAAAGGGGGTGAAGGTGTATACAGGTTTATTTAATAAATAAAATTATTTTTCTTTCCACTTGAGTATGATCTGTTGCTTAAATTGTAGTGTTACATTCATAAAAATAATGGACATCAGTGGGCTTTCACCTTTTTAAATTGCACCATTCAAGCATTCAAGTAAACATGTTTCAGCTATTCATGATCACAATCCTGTAGTGGTACCCTACTGTTTAGAATGTCTGACCTCACAAATTTATTTGATTGCATGCCAGACTTTGGTGGCTATGAGTTTTATGTAAATAATAATAAATTGGTAACTTTAATGTATGTGTTAGTTTTTAAAATCTACAATAGGAAATGGCCAAATTTAACCTTTGACATTTTTCTCTCAACTTTTTTATAATTGACCCTCTTAATGCTAAAGTATTAATCCAAATAAATAGCCACTATTGCCAACACTGTTTTCAAAAAAGGTTGTAAAAAGTGCAATTCATGATTCTAATCATTATAACTATGTGGTTAGGTACATAGTTACCCAAAGATTTGCAACTGAAATGAGGAGTAATGTTTGGAATGTAGTACATGTATACTAGTCTTAGCTTTTAGTAACAATATATAGTTATGATGTTTACAGCTAGAAATATTTAGTGCCTTGGTGAACTATTTATCTATGCATATATTTTCTAATCCACTGTTGAGTAACTAAAGCTAACTTGATAGCCCTAGATATGTTTAGATAAGTTCTGCATCTGCCTACCTATAGAGCTATGACAATAACAAAATTACCAAAGACAAGAACTTTTATTGCAACCTTGTGAGGAAGCTATAACTATTGATCCACACCTGTAGATCTAATTGTTGCAGTAGTCTAGGATTGGTCCATAGTCTACATATTAGCTTTGATTATTTACTTGGTTCCTTTAGCCACAGATGGGATATGCAACATAGTTTCATAGTGTTCAATGGAATTCATATGAGAAAGCTATTGCTAGATACAAACTACATCCCTAGCTGTAGCTTATGGACAGGTCTATATGTGGTCCAAAGAAGGAAGAACAAAGGTGAAAATTTACCCAAATAGTTAAAAACTTTCTAGCAACCACTATTAGGCTAGTTATGTATGTCTATAGTTTTAATTTTTACAGAGCACTCAAGCACAATAAGAAAGCTACTAGTACTAAGCACAGCTGTAAATTGTAGTGGCTACAATCATCTGTTAAACCAAAAGAAGACCATCCAGAGATGAAAACTTTCAAAATTAGACATTTGTTTGGTAACGGACTTCCAGAGTTATATATATAATATATGACCATGGCAGTCCTGGGTATGCTAATTAATAGAATATATATATTATATGTATATATCCATAGAGCCTTAAGGGAGTTAATTATTAAGGTTGAAATAGCAATAAAATTTGGGATGTCCTGCATGTTTATTTTCTGTGGAGTTTAGTGTTAAATATATAAATACTAATTCTTATAATGTTTACATGCAGTTGAGATTGCATTTGTATAAGTGATATAATGTACATAGTATAATTAAGGTTCAAAATACTTGAGGAATGTATACATAAATTAGACCAGTAATGGACAATTAAATATTTAATACTTGCATTGTCACACAGAAGTTGCATATGGATTTGAAGAGACAGAGTATTCGATATATGAATCAGCAGACATCCTGGAAGTGTGTTGTAGTATAACCAATCTTGAGGATGGTATACAGATCACAGTTTCAATCACTGTAGAGATCACTCTTCAAACAAGGACAGGAAGTGCAGGTATTAAGTAGTGGTAGCAAGGGAACCCCATAAAATGACTTCACAAAGGTTTATGTTTTATTAGGAACTGGCAATGATGCAATAGAATATGATAAAATATACGTTAAATAGAATGGATCTTGTTCTATTCCAGTGGCAAGCATTAATCGTTTCCTTTTACACAAAAGTACCCCATTTATTTGCTTGTATACTTATTATATTTATGGTTTATATGTAAGTATGTTCTGGTTTTATTGAATGTCTATGCTTTTAATTATTGTCACAAGATTAGGAAAAAATTTCTTTTTGAATGTTAAGGTCATCAATTGTGCATGCCTTTTTCGCCGACTTGTCCTCCCTGGTCCATCTTATGAAGTGTGAAGTACAAAGTCACAAACATAAGATTATGCAAGATATAATAATTATATAATGGCTATAAAGAGTGTCACCTTAAATATTTTAATTTTTGTACCATATCACTGCAGATAATAAAGACTTCAAGGAACCTACTTTGACAAAATTCAATTTGACAATATTTGAGTTGGATCATGGCAACATTAATAGCCAGAGATTTTGTTACAACATTACCATTATTAATGATGAAATTCGTGAAGATAACGAATCATTCACTCTTGAAATATCTGCTCCACTAAATGTTGGAGTAATTGCCTCGCCTAATGTCACAGTAATCTTCATTTTGGATGATGATGGTAAGAATTAGTAGGCTTAGTAAACTGCTTAGCTAATTGAACATTAAAGCCTTCAAGTCAAAATAACCCCACCCACCATGGCAACATTAATAGCCAACCCCACCAACTCCACCAACCCCACCTACTAGCAGGACAATCCTCATATATTATATAAATCCATCTAAACGGTGTTTATAACCAAAATATATGTTATTTTGATGTATATATACATATTTTAGAAAAGCTAGCATGAACCCTGCCTCTACTACCATGTCCTCTCTGTCCCTACCTTACCGTTTACCACTAGCTGGCCATTTTCTTCACTTTCAGATACAATACTTTGCTCCAATCCAAATTTACTACCAGAATTCTTTTCAGGCTAATTCCTGGTCAATTGTAATGAAATTTGAAGCTTAGTTTGTCGAAATTTGACTAAACCAATGACTACTATGCCATTATAATCCACTATGCCATTATACTCCACTATGCCATTGTACTCCACTATGCCATTATACTCCACTATGCTAGAAAATACTGCAGTTTCAGTAGATCAAAAATCTAATAAAATCAATCAGGTAATTAGCTATAGCAGGGTGCTGCAATATAATATTTTTAAACAGGGGGTCTCTGGCCGAAAAACAGACCACTCAGGTTTAATATATATGGCAATGTATTTTCAAAATCACCAGCTGCTCGTAACTTGAAGCTAGCATAATTGATAAATTATAATATTTTTCATATATATTATATAGATGCTGCAATTGGTTTCGTTGATGCACCATATTACTTTGATGAGATTGATTCAAAAGGTACTTTGCAATTTGGAGTGCTGTCTGGTGGCTTGCAGATAAATGTTTCTGTTCAAGTTCACATATCACAGGGATCAACATCATGTAAGATATTTGCATTACAAATATTTATTTAGTAATAGTGCTCCAGTTGATATATCTCAAGTCATATTTATGCTCACATATGCAAATGCTAATCTTCTTATTAAATTTTCATAACCAAAGTTGATGCAGTGCAATGAACTTTCTATTATTTGTACGGCTAATTTGAAATACTTTCAATCAGCTTTTTGCTTTTGTGCAATAAAAAAAGGGCTTGACATTAAAATTTCAACTTTCTTTTGTCACAAATAAATTTCACACTATCCATGAAGTCATCAGTTTTGTAGGGGATTCTCTACAGCTGTGAGAAAGTGTACTTTGGTGAAACAAGCAGGATATAGGTGATGAATCAAGGAGTTAAAATGGCATGCAGAAAAGGAGAACTTGGGAAGTCTGCTATTGCAGAGTTTGTATGGAACCAACAGTATCCAACCATGTGGGAAAAGACCTATGAGGAAGTTTTAGAGCTAGGATAAAAGAAGGGAATTGCTCATGAAGATGGCGCTGCATGTGCAC
Organism: Cladorhizidae sp. MBARI D1340-BT2; assembly: GCA_028752905.1. NCBI lineage: Eukaryota > Metazoa > Porifera > Demospongiae > Poecilosclerida > Cladorhizidae > Cladorhizidae sp. MBARI D1340-BT2. The sequence continues at coordinate 34,933,100 of JAQNBH010000011.1, read as the reverse complement.
ATTAAACATAGGGCTCAGTGCTATTGAGATGTAGTGCTGGAGCAACACAATTGATTGATCACAACTATCAGTACTCTGCATGTTAAACCACTGCCATTTTTGTTTGCATGTACACTGTAATTCGGACTGATCATGACTCACATGTATTTATTGTGTCAAATGCATTGTGAGTGATTGTAAATGTGTTGCATTGTATTCATTTTTTCAATTTGCTTTGTTGAAGACCAAAATATTTTGGTTGAAATATTGGTTCTAAAACAAAAAAGCTGATTAAAAGGGAAAACTTAAGGTTGAAACAAATTCTAATGACCGACAATAATTAAGTTAATCACTGGCAGAAATCCAATGGGAATCAGGTTTATTTTAATAGAAAAAAATACTTCCTTTATTTCTTAATATAATTGAGTGATATTTGATGTACAGATATTTTTCAGGTGAAATTAAGTGAGATGCCAATCTAGTGGTCCACCAAAGTCATTTCTTTAAATGCTATTTATTTTTGGAATTCATTTTAATCATTCACTGAAATTTTTTCATAAATTACAGCCACTGTAATAAATTAGCATTTGTATAACTCTTTTTAAGTAGGACAGGTGATGTTCAATTAACAAAAATTGTGGTTGATTTATAATTTCAAATGTTACAACACATGAGAGTATAATTTTAGATTTTAAGATGGGTACATTGCAAGTTTTACATATATTTCCTACACTTTCACATTCACAAGGTCAATTTATACCATAATTCCCCTTTCTTTTACTTTCACTTCATCAAACTATCTCTGCTCATTAATCTATGACCAACAATATTTTTTCAGTTTTAATGAAGGATGATGGAGATGAAATCTATGTCTTGAATGCTGACCAGCCATCCATCAATATATCATTCACTCTAGTCAATGACAACATATATGAACTTACCAAGTTGGTGGTAGCAAATTTAAGTTTCATCGGTAGTCCCCCTGCTCATGTGACTATTGCAAATGACAGTGCACAGATCTACATCAGAGATGATGAAGGTAATCAATATATATTTTTGCAACACCACATGAGAAGTTTAAATGCATGGTCATGTTGTATATTAATATCATTCACTTTAAAAAAACTGATAGCCTATATGAGTTCATACTCGTGTTGTATTTAATATCTTTAACTTTAAGTTAAATTATGAAAGTCATGAAAACTCATTACCTAAATGAATTTAGGAACCAGGTATCAAAGCATGTCATAATTAGTAACATATTAGCATGTCATAGCATCGAGTTTTTGTTTACTTTTTGTCAACCATTCATATAATACAGTGTTGAGGATGCTTATATATCTGTATGTACTCGTGCCCTTGTTATGTCAATTTTATTTTCCAGTTTTGGATTTCAGATTTGACCCAGATAAATATTCTGTCAGCGAAGTTGATGTAAATGTCAGCCTGAATGTGAACTTGTTCAGTGGGAAACTTGGAGATATTGGTGTCATATTGAGGGCAAGTATTGCTAATGGTTCCACTTTTCATGGTAAGCAAGTTAATATTGTATCATAAAGAACCTTTTAATTTGTAACCGATATTAATTCCTGCCTGACTATTCTGCATGGATCTCAACATCTTTAGTAGATATTTTAATTTAGTATGGAGAGCAAAATGGAATACATACAAAACTGATAGACTCGAAATAATTCACGATGTATTTTTTTGTAGAATTTACTTTTAAAGGAAATGATACATTGAAAATGGTAAAACTTCCCATAATATCGATTGACATGGCAGAAAGACTAATGGATTTTAAAGTTCAATTGTCATTTATTAATTTCACCAATGGACAAGCCGACAAATTTCAAGATCAGGGAAGAATTCATTTAGATCATGATGCTCAAGTGACCATACGTCCATCTCTCCCATTACCAATTATCATTGGAGCAACTTTAGGAGCAGTGGCATTGTTAATACTTGGTGCTATAATATATGTACTCTATGCATTGGTGTGCATTATGAGGAGAAGGAGAAAGTTATTAGCTAATCATTCTCTGGAACCTGGCAGTAACAGGTATGTGATTGAGTCAGAAATCAATGGCAGAGTTTATATTAACATAAAGGCAGGTTGTGGAATATACATTTAGCCACAGTCAGAAAAACATTTTGAGATTAACCCACTAACACAGTTATTAGCCCTATTAGCCAACATACCTCAACCATGTAAGGGGAGGATATATTATTATACATTAAGAGTAGGAAGTTTATTTATGGTGGTCCCTCCAGGATGTGGGTCTGGACACAAGTGGTTGATTTTGTCATATTAGATTAGTAGGTTTTATTTCTCTCAGACTCGGTCCTTATTTGGAAATTAAGTTTTATTGGAAGAAATTAGTAGTTATTAACTTGCTTTTTCAAGTTATTGCTTGTGTTTTGTCTTTCATTATCAACACACCAAATCATTATTATAATGTGTAATTATAAGAACTGTGTAAAAATGTTTGCTCACTAAGAAAAGAAAAAAAACTTAAAGCATATAATTATTCTGGCTTTTAAATTTGGTTAAGAAGTAACTACTGTTGACCACAAGTACTTCTTCAAATGACTTTAGGCACAAAATTAAAAATAGATATTTCTTTGGAAATAGGTATTACAAAGTGTAAAGTTACTAAAGGTGGCTGATAATGAAATTGCCAATGCAGATCAGCAGCTTGCTTTAGTATGTTCTCCTTGGAGGCAAGTGTGGCAATAAACTATGTCTTAGGCTTCATCTGTGGGACATTGTTTTGATTAAAGACACTCAGAACAGATGTCTCCTATCCAAATTTACCTATGAAAAGTGAAATTAGCTTGCCAATATGGCTGCATAGAATCATGGTATTCATATCAACTTTCGCTTCATTAGATCTTCCTCTAGTATTCAGGGTGAGTAATTCAACTGTACATCTGGAATGCAAGACAACCTTATCTGAAATTCCTGAAGTAAATCTTGGCTATTTAAAAAATATATATAAATGAGTGTTGTCATAGTGGAAATAGTAGATCAGCCTGGCCATTTGCTACAACTATATGCCACTCAATCCACTTAGAAAACAAGTACATAATGGGTAAGCTTATCTGTAGATGTTGGGAACCAACCCAGACCAGTAGCTGCTGTGTAGCTATAATTCTATTGCCAAACCTGTGCATGTTTAGAAACAATATACCTAAATCATATCAATTTTCATCTGTGGTCTAATTCAAACCTAGACATGTAGCAACTATAGCTACAGTTGTGGATCATAGCTATAGCCTACTCAAGATACTCATGTGCCAGGATCCATTTATTCATTCCCCACATTTATACTTTAAAAACATAATAAGGTTGTTGTTTAATGTTTCTAAAGTGTTTCTCTATGTCTTGAACCTGTAATAATATATAAAGGGAAAATATTAGCTTGGATTTTCATATGCAACAGTAGCCCATAACCTGATTCCTATACTAAACTGCAGCTTATTGTAATAGTCATCTAGATTATACCTGGATAGCCATGAGGCTGACTGACTACAGAGCATGCATCTCAGAGGAATATTTAGTATCCTTGGATAGTTGGGAATATCCCATGAAACTCAAACAACATATTGATCATTGTTAATGGGACACATACAAATTATTATGGGTCCCATTCTGTGAGATCAGTCCCCCTTAACAGACATCCGCCAAAATATAAATATCCCAGTTTAATGATCCATGTGGTATATTAATATTCTTGCTTGTCCAAATAAGAAATAGCAGGTCCTGCAATCATGGAAATCTATGCAGCACACGTGCTTTGTGCATTTGTTGTGGTCCTTCTGGTGAAATTTAGATCTTAGTTGAATATCTAGCAGAGAAGAAGTTGTACTCTAATCATGCTTTGGGTATGCAGGATAATTAGATACTGGGCAGATACTCAGGCTCCCTTCATCTTTGTTGCTTGCTTCTGCTTATTTAGTTGTTTGTTTGTTTTTGCAAGGCAAATCATCTCTTGGCAACAGTGCATAAATACGGAGATTATAGATCATTTTGACCAGAGTTAGCCAAACCAGTGCTTGCTTATAAACTGCAAAATTGTCGGGAGTAAGAGTTCTTCTTAAAGTTGCTGCAGAAAAGAATAAAAAAATTAAAAAAATATTTTTTTTTAATTAAAACTCATATTTCAATTTGAATCCATATTATAATTGAAGAAATCTTGCAATGTTTTCATAAATCTGGCCACTTTACCGAAGTAGAAGGCACAAATAAAGTGTGATGTTGCATGTGGATTCCATCAGCCATAAAGCACAGCCTGATGACCTCAGTCTTAGTGTGCTTCCCATCTTCCATTTACAGGAGAATGCTTCCAAGTAGTTTAATAAAACCCTCACAATATTTTGGATTCATATGTTTAGCGTTTATTTCACAACATGTTCCATTGAGTTGCAGAGGCCGATATAGGTTGGTCATCCATAAAGTGTAAACATACATGCTTATCATATACAAATAATAAGGCAAGTAACAAATAGCTTGAAAGGGGGCCAGAGAATTGTTTACAAATAACATCGTGGGAAGTCAAATTCTTGGCAGGTGCTTCAGCTGGCAACCCAATGCATTGCACTTATTTCTAGTACGCATAATTTCTTTTAAAGGCCAATCGTAGATAAGTATCATACATGTAGATTTGTATGCTGCCAAAGATAGTGAATTTGATAGCAGACATCCACTCACAAGAGTGCATCTTAGGACTACATTGTGAATTGCACACAAGATAATTGCTAGGAGGCTACATATAACTATACTCCATTAGAAAATAGCAAAGTTACTGAAATGACATGGTTCACTGAGGGCTGTGGCAAACTTAATCCCTTTAAAATTACTATATTTAAAAGTTAAGTAGGCTGAAAGAAGAGAAAAAATCATTGTTTCCCATATTCAGCATTGATGACCGATGGTTTAGGTTGCTAATAATGGGATTTAGCCCCAAAACAACATGCTTGTGAAATAATTTGCTCCTAAGTGTTTTGTTTACTTGAAACTAAAATGATCTAGCGCTCAAGTCATGAGGAAGTATCTTGATGTTTCTTGATCTCATGATAAATAAATCAATTCAGAAGTTTAAGTGATCTGAAATATAGGGCTAAAAATTAATAAAAAAATAACGAAAAGGTTTTTAGGTTTGGATAGATATTATCAAAAATAAAGGGCGAAAAAAGAGCAGCACTATGAAAAAACAATGATTTTGAAATGAATCAAGATTCAATTAACATACCCAACCAAGTAATAGTGAAACTGTAATATGTTTTGAATATCAATTATTAACTGAATACTTGTCAATCTATTTCAATGCTTTTTAAAGTTGGAGTGGTTCAGAGATATTTTTATCATCTGCCATAGTTTATCTTTATTAGGAGATAACAAAAGTATTGACATGGTCTTGCATATATGAGTATAGCAACAGCTTCATATATATTCGCACTTTTTTCTAGGAAATTGCAAAAATCAAAGAATATCATTATATTAAATATAATTTCATATCCTAACTGTCGAACTGTCACATTGTATTACTTTTTTCTTTTCCTAGATCATCATCATTCATCAATCAATCAGGTATGGATTTTGATATAAGTAGATTATCACAATTTTTTTAAATAATGTCATAATTTTCCCTATATTTAGATAAGGCAGCAGAATTAAGGTCACATACAGTGCAAAGTTCATTTAAGCTGAACATTTCTAAGAATCTTATGATTAACTCCTGCAACTTGAAGATCAATGAAACTGTGGGACAAGGTAGGTTCCCTCTCTCTTTAAATATTGATGTCCAATAGGTTCCCAATAATTTGTCAGTTGACATAGTAGATATACAAAGACTTTCTCGATTATCAACTTAATTTACTCAATCAACATTGGCCTAGATACCCCAGCATTCATTAGAATTCCTGATGAAAGCTAGAGCAACTACAAGAAACATGGATGAGTAAATTTAAGTTTATAATCCAGAAAATTGTTATTTGCTACAGGTTGCTTCATGAATACTAAAGGCTAGGTGACTTTCCAGTATGTGTAGCTTTACCAAATGTAATCGTCAATGCAAGTCCTATCTACAATTGAAGCTCTCTTAATGGACCACCTTAAAAGCTATCAAACTCCGAGAAATGGAAATTTACGCACCAATTGATTTTAGCATGCATGTAATAATTTACAAACCTCCATGAAGGTGACAAAATGTGTGTTTCGGATATGGGACACTACTTGAAACCCTATATACAAACAATATAGCAATTCAAAATTGCCTCCATCATAGTAGATAGTCCAAAACCACACCCACATCTTAATATAATAACCACACCCCTAAATTTACTTGATACAATGTCTTAATAATGCTTTTAGTAAACAACCCTTAACATTGAACTTGCGTGCGGATGGTAGTCTGCTCTATCTGCTTGAGGAGCTTTTCGGTGACATCTGCGGGCCTAGTTCGAACACATGGGCCTTTAAGTTGTCGCTGTCCTGGCTCCAGTCAACTGCCAAGAGCTCTGGGAGATACCCCCGTGTCTAGTTCCAGTCCAACACCACGTGGGAATGAGTCGGTTGAAGATGCTGTTGTTGCTACTCCTTTCTCAAAGCTGCGCTCTAATGTACTGAAGAGAGTCCCTAGAGCCTCGAGGGAGCTGGCAGAAGCATCCATCGTGTTAAGTGTGGTGGCGAGGAATGACCATTGTGTCGCCTCCTGCATTTTGCATCTCGCTGTTTTAGGCTGCCGCCGAGAGGAGGGAAGAGGTGGAATTTATCGTCAGCCGTAAATAACCTTGTAAGGGAGGAAGCTGATGCTGATGCTACACCGGGGAAGCCTAGCCGTTGCTCAAGTCTCGTGATCCCCTACAGCTCTTGTCTTCAAAGGTGACATCCAAGCTGGAAGAGGGCGATGTCAAGGGCGCTGTCAGGCTTGCATGTGCTGAGGATGTTTTAGCTGATCACTCACCTGACACTCTGGAAGCCTTGAAGCAGAAGCACCCTGCAGCTCACCCGGATTATTCCATAATGATATCCCCGGACCGTTCTTCATTCTCTTTTTCAGTCACCGAGGCCATCATCACTCAAGCCATACGTTCCTTCCCAAATGGATCTGCAGGTGGCCAGGATAGCCTCAGACCACAACATCTCAAAGACCTCACGGGTCCGTCCGCTGGTGAAGGTGGCCATTCACTACTGAGGGCGCTCACTTCTTTGATATCTCATATCTAAGAGGTGACACACCTGTATCCATCCGTCCTCATTTCTTTGGTGCCTCACTGGTAGCTCTGCGTAAGAAGGATGGTGGGGTTCGCCCTATCGCTGTGGGCTGTACCCTGCGCAGACTTGCTGCTAAGTGTGCTTGCATTCATGCCATGCAAAAAGTTCCTGATATCCTGGCCCCTCAGAAGTTAGGTTTTGGAGTGACGCGGGGGGTTGAAGCGGCAGTGCATGCTGCTCGCATCTACCTCCAGAACCTCAAGGAAGACCAAGTGATCATGAAAGTGGACTTTAGAAATGCCTTCAACAGTATTCGCCGGGACAAGATGTTGGGTGCTGTTGAGGAGTACATTCCCGAGCTTCTCCCTTTTGTCCACTCAGTGTACTGCTCGCCATCTTTACTCTCATGGGGTGATGAAGTGGTGCTGTCTTCAGAAGGGGTTCAGCAGGGCGACCCGCTGGGACCCCTCCTCTTTTGCCTGACTATTCAGAAACTGTGTGCAAATCTGAGGTCAGAGTTCTGTGTTTTTTATCTGGATGATGGAACTCTGGGAGGCAACCGGGAAGATGTAATTCATGATCTCAAGACCATTGAGGTTGAAGCAGGTGCTCTGGGCCTTGAGCTAAACAGAGGAAAGACAGAATTGATCTGTAAGGATCCTACCTCTCGTGGGATCGTCCTCATTGCTCTTCCAGGAGTTAGCATCATTAACCCAGAGAATGCCAATCTCTTGGGCTCTCCTATTGGAGGGTTACAATCAGTGGATGCATGTGTAAGGGAGAAGACAGAGCTGCTGCAGTTGATGGGTGATAGACTTTGTCATTTGCAATCACATGATGCTATCACATTGTTGCATCACTCATTTGCGATCCCTAAGATGATGCACATTCTCCGCTCTGCTCCCTGTTTCTCTTCCAGTCATCTCACAGCCTATGACCACCTTCTCAAGTCAATCGTCAGCAATATCACTAATATAGATTTTCAGAACAATGACTCTTCTTGGCTACAGGCCACCCTTCCAGTGAACCATGGGGGAATTGGAATTAGGAGTGCAGTTCATCTTGCTCCCTCTGCCTTTTTGGCTTCTGCTGATGGATCGTCCAATCTTATTCACCATATCCTCCCCCCTCGGTTTAGTGCTGTCCAGTACCCTGAGATTGAGGTTGCCCTTTCACTCTGGGGTGATGACCTTGTCTTGCCTCCTCCAGCTCTGCCTGCTTCCCATCAGCAGAAATCGTGGGACATCCCTCGTATTTTGGAAAGGGCAGAGTCACTTTTGCGGAATGCTAGTGACCCCAAAACCAGAGCTCGTCTCCTCGCCGTGTCTGCATGTGAGTCAGGTGCCTGGCTTAATGCCCTGCCAATCTCCTCACTGGTTCTCCGAATGAGCGATGATGTAGTTCGAATAGCAGTTGGGCTATGTCTTGGAGCACCCCTGTGCCAGCCACACTCTTGTAGTTACTGTGGATCGGATGTCAACCAGTTTGGTACACATGGGTTGAGCTGTAGGCACAGTCAGGGAAGGCTTTCTCGCCATGGTGCTTTAAATGACATCATCCACCGGTCATTAACTGCTGCAAATGTCCCTTCCCGGCTGGAGCCCTCAGGTCTGCTTCGGTCCGATGGAAAGAGACCTGATGGCATGTCCATCATTCCATGGTCAAGTGGTAGACTCTTGGTATGGGATGCAACCTGCAGTGACACCTTTGCCCCATCCAACCTTTTGGCTGCAGTCACTGAGGCTGGTGCAGTGGCAGCCCAGGCGGAGATTTTGAAGGGTGAAAAGTACGCCCACCTGGACTCGGCATACAAGTTTGTACCTGTGGCGGTAGAGACATGTGGATCCTTTGGGCCTCAAGCAAAGGCATTCTTCAGGGAGTTGGGATGCCGCCTGAGGTCAGTGACTTATGAAGAGGACTCCCATCAACATCTTCTTCAACGGATTTCTGTGACTGTGCAGCATGGGAATGCAGCCTCAGTAAAGGGATCTTTGCCATCAGGGTTGGGGACGAGCCATTTCCCTGGTCATCGCATGAACTTTTTAACTTTTTAACTTGAGATATGGCATGTTGTTCTCTGTCATATGTAATTTTAATAATAAAAAAATAAATAAAAATAAATAAACAATAATAATAACTAGTTATCGAGGTCCAACAGAAACTAAGGAGTCCACAAGTTCTCAGTATTTACACGAAACTCCCAGTTCACACCCAGCTAGTCACATTGATTTTCTCTGTAGTCATTTCCAAAAGGTCATGTTTATTTCACAACTCAAAAATTGGCATGGTGTCAAATTATAGGAGGCACGAACAACTTCAGAAACAAATTGTTATGACATCTCTGCTGTTGGTTCACTCCTGCTTCACCAATGGTGATTTGTGCTGAACTGGAGTCTAGATATGCATCTAGGATGTGGTACCATCCATCTCCAAAACTTGCAGTTCTACACTTTTATTGTTCACAATTGGCTGGCCATCTTCATGATTTCCTATAGGATTAAAATTGAGCAACATGTACCCATGAATCTAAAATGTGACTTGCTAATTAACAGCCTAGCTTGTAGTGCTACAGTATGGCTTCACTTGATGCTGGTGTTATTAAGAAGGGAATTTACATGTCATTGAAGAAAAAGGTAGAACTAATAAAACATGGCCAGAAGAATCCAGGAATAAGTTTCAGAGCATAGGAAGAATAGTATAAGTGTGGAAAGACAAAAATTGGTCTGACAGTGAAGAACTAGGAGTCCTTGTTGATGACGTATGACCTCAGGCAGTGAATCCAAATGAATGTGCTTCATCAGAGTTAGTGAAGTAAGCAACATATGGTTTGTCATTGCATGCTCTAAGAACATCTAACATGGGCCCACAGCAGATAGAAAAAGATAAACGAACAGCTGAGTGTCTCAGAAAGTCTAGCTTCAACAGGTTTTAGGGAGTCGGTAGAAATGTGGAAGATAATATACAATGTCAATCACTTGAAAGTATGTTGAAAATCAGGTAATGTACATGGAGAGAGAGAGAATTCTTAGAAGTAGATGCTTACCAAAATTGGTTGTTGTTATTCCAAAGGAATATGGATGAGTCCTGGCTATTTTGGCATTCTTTGCCCGATAGTGGAATTTGTTAAAATAGAAACCAATGTAAAGAAGGCGAGAATAGCCAGAAAGGAGTTACTGTGGCATAATATTTTTCTGCTTTGGAACAAAGAAAAACCCATAGTAGTATGGAAGTCTGAAAGTCCAAGATTTTTGAAGTAATTCAATAGGAAAGACTTTTCTGCAGACAACTTCAGTCAGAAAAAGGCTTGGATGAGTGGGGAGATCATGGAAGCAATAATTATGAAGTTAAATCTTCAGTTCTTCGTAGCAATCGGCATGTTCTCTTGTCTATGGATAATGCTGACCCTCACTCAGAAGATTTAGGAACAAAATTTAGTGATTTGTTTTTTAATTGAAAATAACACCTCAAAACTCCAGCCTCTATATCTTGTCATTATCCAAAATTTTAAAATCATATGTTACTGAGGCATGTTCTGACTCAAACAACAACTGATTTATTGAAGTCTTTTGACATTATCATTGCAATAAGGTAAAGCAGAAACTAACTCCAAATGTTTTCAGAAGGTCAGGATCCTCAATCATTGCTTAGGTGTGGTATTTTGTCTCCTTGAAGATGGTCTAGACCCTTTCTTGGAAGCAGAAGCAAATATGGAGATACAAAGCCTCATAGAAAAAAAACATTCCTGGTGGTGAGATATGCACTGACAATTGGTATATGAGATATGATGATGGCCTCGAGGAATGCACAAACCTGGACAGTGAGAGCTGAGAGGCAAATTTCAAGGCCGAGCTTGTGACATGAGGATGAAGAAGAGGATGCTGAAGGAGGGATGATGAATTCCCTAATCAGCTGATAGCGCAGCATTTTTAAGAAGTCATTGTCTCCCTTGATAATGTACAGTGATTTCTGGAAAGATGGTGGTATATACAAGAGTCACTGGGAATTTGGTCTGCAGCAGATACTATTACTGGGATAAGACTACAGTCTTCAACACAGACTTCACTTCAGAAGTGACATTATATAATGAACATCTTCAGAACAATTATTATTACTTTGCTAACAATTCCACCTCATCCAGATACATTATCAGTAGGGAAAAAACTCGACCTCTGAGATGAGTACAATTTCCAAGATAAAGTTGAAAATTTCCACAAAGTGTTCTTTATTCAGAGGTTGCACTTTAATCATCAATGGTTTCTTAAGGCTATGTATGCACACATGTTGATAGGCCATTTCAAGTCACAAAATTCAAGTTATATGACTAAACATAAGGTTATCGGTGTGAGATTTAATTCACTTCATATTCAAATTTTTATTTCTGCCTTCTATTTTCTCTGGCAGGTCAGTATGGCATTGTTTACAGAGGGCGCCTATCTAAAGGATTTACCAAGGGGTTCTCTGAAGTAGTAGCTGTTAAAACACTAAAAGGTTTGTTCAAGTTGTTCTTGCTGAACTTAACATTATTTCCAAAATAGGTTTTCTTGATAAAACTCTGGTGAGAGGTCTGTTAGAAGAGTGTTCTAGAATGTCTACATTTGACCACCCTAATGTTCTCACTCTCATTGGAGTCTGCATGGATGGAGGACCTATTCCCTACATTGTCATGCCTTTCATGCTCAATGGCAGCCTCGTTTCTTACCTTACAAAAATGAAGAACGATTACACTTTTTCAATCAACTCAGAGATGGACATAAACATTGTAAGTGGTGATGAAATATATCATTTGTGCATAATATATTGATCACTTGAAATTTTCTCGTATAATAATAGGGGCATGCTTCCTGTAAGCTTATGGATTTCTGTATTCAAATAGCTAAGGGGATGGAGTATTTGACAAGTAAAATGATCATTCACAGAGACTTGGCTGCTAGAAACTGCATGTGAGTTGTAAACTATACAGGTTTTACTGTTTATCTGTTTTATCAATATATATAGCAACTTCTGGGGACTGAAATTTTTCTGTAGAATTAACAGAGAATGGTTAGGGTAGATGTTTTTATTCTCCTGGCAAAACAAGCACCTTTATGCTACATGCACACTGTTATTCACCACATTGACAGTTACATCATACTGTAGGAGACTAACATGCTAAACACCACTGGTCAAAGTAATCATAAATAAGAGCTCACATTATGCAAGTGTCTTTGTTAGAAAAACAACTTAGTTAGTAAAAGGGAGAAAAATACTGTGGAATATGTCATCCTTGATGTTTGCAATAATGCGTGGCTACCTCTAGCCAAACTTTATTAGAAAAACTCTTCAATTATTTGCATCAGTTGCACTTCTATGCCATCAGAAGTATTTATCAATTATAAAAGTAGGCATGGATCAAAGACTCTTGCAAATATATATTAAGCTCCTTTCTCTATTTTTTGTGTGTGTACCCACACAAGTTAATGCTAATATAGCTTTTAATATGTTAATTAACTGTCAGTTGACATTGTAGAAAAGATTGACTTTCTCAACAATCACTTCTCAAACATTTGCCTAGATGCTGTTGATTTCATTAGGAATAATGAGATGCTAAGAGTCACGTGCAGTTGATATATAGCTACCTATCTACCCTGTGTTGAGAACCACATCCTGGTACTGTGTGTTTTGCATGACAGGATGTGGCAGAAGAAGGAGGGAAAGAATACATTTAAAAAAAATGAAATGAATAAAGGAAAAAAAATATGTAACTGCAGATAAATGAAATAAATGGATATTTAAAATATTTTCTATATACAAAATAAGATAATTTAGTAATAATAATATTTCTAATAAACCAGTTATAAAACAATAAATAAATAGTAAATAATAAATAGATAAATAAATAAATAAATATTAAACAAATAAATAACTAGAGAAAGAAAGAAAATAACAAACAAACAATAAGTAAATGGTATGGCTTTAAGTTTAGATTTTTGAGAGCAAACAAAATCTACATAAGTCCACAATATGTAATGGAGAGCTCACATTCCAGTGATAGGATGATGTATAATGACGCAGTTTCTTTTGTCTGTACAACTGATCTAATCCTCCACAAGGTAGGATGTCCATTGTCCCATTTATTATTGATGAATGCTAGATTCTCTAGCTGAAACACTGATAAGCAAATTTTGTAAAAAAAAGTTGATTTAGTAGCTTTTAAGTCAAAAGAATCTTTATAAATGCTCTGTTATTTATATTGACTCATGACTGTTTACAGTGAAGGAGATGGGGTAGGTGGGTTAGGGGGGGGGGGGGGGGGGGGGGGGGGTTATGTGGAATATCCTTTCAAACTCCAGGTATCCACCTTCAGGGACTTTTTTTAGAAATTTAATTTATAATTTTCAATCCAAAATTGAAAAGGAAATTATCTCAGACACATAATAAACTACTTGGGAAAGTTCCCCCGAAATCTAGTTATATTCTATGCTTCTTCTCTATATGGGAGGCTTCAAGGAAACACAGGCTTCCAACCCCCCCCCCCCCCCTCCACCACCTTCCCTTGCCACCACTCCCACCTCCTATCCCCAAAACAAACATATATCAAGAACAAAACAAAAATGTATGGCATATGTACGTATTTTGTGCTGATATCTGGCATATCCATGTATTAAATCTTCATGTTTCCGTGCAAGTTTACATATTTGCACAAAAAACACGACTTGTTTTGTAGTGTTAGAAAGAGCCTTCGATAAAGAAAAAATGAAGTTCGGCTACATCTGTCTGTATTCTAGTAGAAAAACATAGCAGTTTATAAAAACTGAAAAAACTCTCAGTTAACATAATGAAATTACAATGACCTTCAATAATCAACTTGAATTTTACTCTCTCAACATTTCGACTAGATGCTCTAGCGTTCATCAGGAATAATGGAAAAATTCTGATGAAGACTAAAGCATGTAGTCGAAACATTGAGAGAGTAAAATTCGATTTGATTATTGAGATGGTCATTTTAAGTTCCTAAAATGACACAAGATTTATAGTGGCAGGTATCATCATCTGCTTCTACAATAAAACTTAAAAATAATTAATAGCCACATCTCTAGCTGTAATTCAAGGAGATATTATTTATAATATGCAATGACTCTAAAACAAATACATTCCATAATGTAAGAAGGTCATGGTCCTAGTTAAAAATTAAAAGTACCACTACAGTCCATGGCCAAAATTTTAGAGAGATAGGGAAGTAAAACAGTTATTCTATAATCTTTACTCTCACTAGGGTTGATAGGATTCTGACAGCCCTTAAATTAATAGAGTACTTAAAAGCAAACAGGTAAAGTGATTGTTGACTTCGTTATTCCTTTGTCGCATGATGATAATAATTAATAAAAAGCATGCATGGACCATAATTCTTTTTGATCCCAAAAATACTATTTTATGGCTGTTTCCATGTAGTCCTCTGTATTTTTACTATAGTCAAATGCAAGGGATTGAGTGGTGAGAAATGAAAATACTCCAATAATCTAACTTGAAATTCTAGCTTTGTACTCTAGCTATTGTTCTACCCCTAGCATAGCTAAAGGTGTAATAGATAATTGATCTGTACATTATGAATGTATAATGCTTTGACAGCACTATTAATGTAGCGTGCTTCCCATCTTGAAGGGAAGCTGTTTTCAAGTGCTCTTTGCATGCTTCTCTCATAGCCATACTTCTATACATGCACATTTCTATTTCAGAATATGTCATCTCATTCGGTTGCAGGGCATCAGCAATGCTTTACACAGGAATGTCAGATTACTACATGGAAGACCATGTAGAAGCAGACAAGAACTTGTTAAAGGAATAGTTTTCACTCTTATCACTATTTAGTGTATTTAGTGTAGCCTGCCATCAATATCACTAATCATTAGATAATCTTCCTATATACACAACTATGTAGCCAGTTCTCCCTGTCCATAGACATAGGCAGTACATGTATTAACCTTACCAGATTTGATAATTGTTTGTGTATCATAAAAAATGGTGTATACCACTTCCATAGCTAGAGTATGCCGATGCATTAAGTAACTATGTCAGAATGACATTGCTTCATCCTTCATTCTTAGTATATAGCACATTATAGCTTAGCTGTGAATCCAGTTTGCTTTCATCTTACTTCGATTCTGCTGGATTTTCTTCACTCCAGTTTAGGTAAGCTCAAGGTTGGCCCCAAGTCCTCAAACTCTTCCCACAGGGTTACCAACACTGGTAGCAATCAATGCAATACATGTAGGCTGATCATGACTTCAATTGCAGTAGAGACAGTTATCAGGGTTTCAAGTCAGAGATATTTTTAAATTTTAACATATAGAGCTTCTTGTGTATTTGGCTCCTACTAAAGCTTGACCTATAACTAAGTGATAAATATCTCACAATTCTTGAACATTACTGGATCTTCCACCTTGGGAAGGACAGCCTAAATTATATAGGGACATGGGAGCTGTTTAAAGAGTGTTTTAACACAAGTATTTCTTAATAATCTTTCACATGTTACTGCATCTAACTAGGTCTGATCCAAAACATTTTGTTGTGTTGCTAAGTAATACAAACTTGCTTCTTATCTCTTCAATGGATCATATTCTAGGGTTGACTTCCACCTTGTGGTTAAAGTCTCTGATTTTGGTCTCTCTGAATCAATCAACCCATCCAAGGACTATTTCAGACAGCTGGAAAAGGATGTAAAGTTACCTTTTAAGTGGATGGCTCCAGAAAGTTTAGGAAATGGGATATTCTCTGAGAAAACTGATGTGGTATGTCTGTAAAAGAGAACAATAGTATTTAATCATATCTGAGGTACTTGCACTATGGGCAGTGCACTTATGCACTTATGCTATTATCACACAGAATATGATAATTGCATTGGGCTGTGATGTATTATATTTATGTGATAATTATAGTGGTCCTATGGTGTGACCTGTTGGGAGTTGTTTAGCGCTGGAAAGAGACCCTATGCTGGAATCAATGCAAGAGATCTCTATCCTATGCTGGAGGATGGATATAGAATGGATAAACCTAATAACGCAGCATGCTCTGAAAAAATGTGAGCAAGTAAATTTTGTATCTTAAGTAGTATAAGTGATTAAAACTACAAGGTGATTTTTGCCCACATGTGCAACATATTGATAGTGTATTATACTTATTTGGTCTTCAATTTTTTCCTGGTGAAGACTAAAGAGTTCAGTTCAATGGAACATTTTTTATTAGAAAAAATAATCCTTCAAGGTTTCCATCTCTCACCTTGTTGTCTATATTGAGGTGCACCACACTCTCTCAATTTTTTTCCAATGAAATTATATATAGTGCTACTCAGCTCCACATTTTGACACTTGATAGCACTTGTTAGTTAAAAAGTTATGTTAAAAAAAAAATGCTTTGTGACTATTAGTATAGCAGTGAAAAAGCAGTGAAAAAATTGTTATAATGTTTGATATTCTCTAATTTATCAATAATAAGCATTTGCTATCATACGAGAAATGGCATCAATATTGAATATGTTATAGTATGATTTTTGAGAATTATGCTCAACTCTGCCTCATGCAATTTTGCACATGATCATATTATTTATACTCTTTCACTACAAACCTTCTATTTCATATCATGCCCCTAGCAATTTAATTATGTTAGCACTTGGACTACTATTGGAGAAGGAGGGATTGATTTATTAACTTTGTCAACATATAACACAAGAATACAAATTCAACATTCAAGACAATTTTTTAGTTAAATTTTTACACACTACATTATTTTACCATAAAACCAACAAACTTCCCATGAATTCAGGTTTAGTGAAGTTATACTGAAGTGTTGGGAGCTGAAGCCAGAGAACAGGACTAATTTCAGGGATTTGGTTGCTCTTCTTTCATTACTCCTGGAAGCCAATGCTGAATATACAAATTTCAGTGAACGCACTATTCCAGAGCAGGTTACTGCAACTGGTGATGCAGAAAGCATTGAGATGACTGACATAGACTGTGGAAACATCAATACCATGGAGGCAATGATGGATGCTATCGACAAGGATACTGGATATGTTACCGCTAAATGCTCATCAGTGTAGAGCTAGTTCTATTCTGATATTTTTTTGGAATAATTTTAAGACTCTTATACATAATACAAAAAGAGGTAGTCTTTTTCTTTGTTCAGTAATAGCCACAAAGTGTCTGTCCAATTTATATAGATATGCTACTGATAATCTTGTATAAAATATAATTCTTTTTAATATGAATTCATATTATTGATATGATATAGATATACATAATTACACAGAATCCTCCCTCTGTGAATTTTTATGGTATTCTTGATTATCATAATGTCACCATGGCATCAAGAGAGAGTATCTAAACCAGTTTAACTCCCAATATACTGAACAATAATATTGTTTTTTATATGGTGGATTAGCTTGGAGCCCCTGCACTGTTCTGGATACTTCCTATTATCTCATATATCATTTTTACAGCATTACTTAGCTTCAAAACATAAGAATAGAGTATCATCATTTAATTTTATGTCTAATAAGTCCAATCTGCATAATTATTTGTTCTGGATGTGTATGAATCAAACTGTTGCAAATTAAAGGCTACACATTATCTCAAGGTCTGGCAAAATGGAACTTTTGCCATGAATGGTAATAAGTAAGTTGAGAATAATTTTTAAATGCTTGCTTTGGCACTGAATGTTATCCATTGTAGATTGTGTTATGATAATGCAGCAATGGATCAGAAATAGAGAGAATCAAGACAGAGTCTTGAGATGCTCATCTATTCTAAGTGGGAATTAAATTTTCACAGTAGAACCTTTTTGTTCTTTTTTTCTTGAGAGGTTTTTGTAGAGAGATACTTCCCTGGCATTTGGGAATTCCACAAATCCTTAGATAATAGTCTTTAACTGCAAAACATCTAGTTATCCAGAGGGTAATAATCTTGGTTTTGAGAATGATACTACAGAAGATTTTCCTGGTGGTGAGTTATCAGATAATTGTGTGGATGGAATGCCTGAAGACTCACCAGAGGTTGATGTATCCCTCATAGTATCTGCATAAAGGTATAAATCTAGTAGCATCGATGATGAATACGATTTCTCTATGTCTGAAGATTCAAGTCCTGATTCTAATAATCGGCTTGCAAATTTGACATGGTAAGAATAGCTAGCTATATAGTAGCTAGCTAGAGCAATATCCTTTGATACAGCAAACATTTTTTAGTTGTACATGTGGCTACTGCAGTGTAATGAGTATACTACCAGTCAAGATTGTGGTTGCAACAGTAAGTATTCAGGATTCTAGTAACAATGAATGAACTAGACAATTCAAGTGTGACTTGCATCACAGACCATAGAGGATTCAAGTCTGTGTGCCTCAATCTGTGGGGCCATCAAACAGCCTATTAGTAATACTGTCAACAATTTGGAGTTAGATGACGCAGGTGTGATATGTTGTAATATATCCATTAGCTGTTCTGTTTTTTTTAATATTTATGTAGGAAGTACAGGTAACTCTGATTATTGCTAGTTGACAAAATTGTGATGGGGCTTGTTGGGAAATCCTAGTTGTACTCCCATTTTGTGATGTAAAGAAAATCAGACACACATTTTCCTTCTAAACATACACTAGATTTAAGTATTCCACTTTATCAAGAACAGTATAGAATAGTATATTTTTATGTCTGAGTTATACTAATATGCTCCCGATGGCTGCATTTTCTTATCTTCTTTTCAAGAATGCTACTCAGTGGAGGTGGGGAAGGAATACAGGATGTTGCATAGAACTCTGGTCTTCCATTGATATCTAGAGTTCATCAAAGAGGACATCCACATAGCCTAGTACAATCTTGCTCTATATAATTAGGAAGAAAACTTGCCATAGTGTACTCTTCTGTTATCTTGCATATTGCATGCCCTCTCCTTTTATATTTGAGATACAGCACTATGCACCCCCAAAACTTTCTTGGCTTGCTTCCTTCAACAGTTTTTATTGTAATGCAACATTGCCAGGTGCAACCTATATACACAGTGTACAGATTAGGTAGAATATTTTTTGAAATGTCAGAGAGATAATAGAGAACTATGTTGGGACGGTTTAAATGTCTGACTCTCCCAATTCAGCCAGAGGTTGTAAAGCTCTGCCTGGGTAGATTTCAATGAATTGACTAGAGTAAACACTTAATAAATCATAAGCAAAGATTAGAAAAGAATATGAGAATGATGAATCAGACGTAAGTCTGGAGTCTGCACATACAAAGACTGCTGCCCAATTGGACAACAGCACACCAAGTGGAAGGGATAAAGAAAGAAATAGTATGAAGATAAGGTAAATAGGGACATACACACACTGGCAACAAAGTTACTGAGGGAAGTAGTTTGAAGCTTGTAACGGATGAGTACGGATGAGGAGGGAAGAGATGAGTGTAGACTGGAGATGAGCGATTGCAGAACTAAAGGAAAAGAGTGGAGTGTGAGCTTAAATATATGAACAAAAGGGGGAGTGATACATGGGAGGAGTGTCAGAATGGACCAATGAGAATAGGACAAGTATGAGCATGGACTACATATGCACATATAAGGTAATGATAATCAGATGAAGCATAGACAGGCAATCAAATCCATGTCTATTAACAAGTCAACGTGCGGGTGTTTGATGTTTTGTGCAGGCAAATGCTTGCATGGCTATGCCGGTTTGGTTGGAGAAGAAGGGAGGGGCTTCTTGTCCAGACATACTAGGGGGGGGGAGAAGTGACGTCCGAAGGACGTCTATCCCTGGAGGTCATCGACAGTGGATGGCTTGAGACCTGTCGCTTGATCTTCATGGAGGAGGAGGGCCAACTTGGCAATGGGTCTCTTCAAGATCCCTCGGCTGGTCTTGAGAGTTACGACTCGGACTAGACCGTCTTGTCCTGGGAAGGTCTTCAACACCTTGGCCATAGGCCACTGGTTGGAAAATGTCTTGTCATCACAGATGATCACCACATCTCCCACTTGGATGTTTGGAGAAGGTTTGTACCACTTTTGCAGTCTCTGCAGCTGTTGCAGGTACTCGGCCGACCACCGCTTCCAAAAGTGCTGGGTGATAGCCTGACACTGAGTCCATCGTTTGAAGAGGGATGGATCAGCCCTGATGGGCATCTTCGGATAGGCACACAACTCCCTACCGATCAGGAAGTGACCTGGGGTGATTGTAGAGATTCCATCTGGGGAGTGGCTGGTGATGGAGGTGAGCGGCCTGCTGTTCAGGCATGATTCCACCTGGGCTGCTATGGTAGTCAATTCTTCAAAATCCAGCCTCTGAGTGCCGATGATTCTTTTAAGGTGTCTTTTGGCCGACTTCACCGCCGCTTCCCACAAACCCCCAAAGTGTGGGGCTCGCTCTGGAGTGGAATGCCACTGGACTCTGTGTGCCAGGAGGTAGGCATTGATGGATGAGTTGGCTGAGTCGGTCTTCAGCAGTTGATAGAGTTCCTGTAGATCGTTGTGTGCTCCCTGGAAGTTGCCCCCGTTGTCCGAATGGATGTCCGACGGGAGTCCTCTTCTGGAGATGAATCTCTTCAAACAGGCCAGGAAGGCTTCGGTGGTAGCATCTGAGACCACCTCAAAGTGTGCTGCCTTGGTGCTGTAGCACACAAAGACAGCCAAATACGCTTTTATTATGATAGGCTTACGGGTGTGTCCCTTCTTGATCAAGAAAGGACCAGCATAGTCGACTCAACAGATGCTGAATGGAGGACTGGGAGTGACTCGTGCGCTTGGCAGTTGTCCCATCATCTGACATTCGGTCTGGGCGTTGGCTCGTCTGCAAACGACACAGCTCTGACAGACTGTCCTTGAGAGCCGTCTGGCGCCAATGATGTGAACCTTGCTACCTGTAGAGGACAATACAAGACTAGGGCCGCAATGGCCGAGAGAGACATGTTTATGAGTGAACATTAAGTGACTCACAGTACATTTGCTAGATAGGATGATGGGATGACATTGAGAATGTGACAAATGAGAGTTGGAGAGTCTACCTCCAACTCGGATCAGACCGTGTTTGTCTATGAATGGTGACAATCCCTTGAGGGGACTCGATGACCTGACTGGCTCTCCATGCCTAAGTCGAGACAGTTCGTTGTAGAATGATAGGCCTTGGGATTGTTTGAAGACGAACTGTTCGGCTTGATTCGTCTCCGCTGCAGCGAGGTACGGCATGAGTCATTTAGGTTGATGATCTTGAGATAGTTTGATGTTGGCGACAAACCTGAGTACCCAGGCTATGATGCTGACAAGGGAGTGGTAAGAATTACATCTGTCCCTGTGCACCATGATGGGTTGACCGGCTACTACCAAGTTGCACGCTACTTGGGAGTCTGGGGTGCCATTGGACACAATAAATGGCTGGAAGGGCTTGACTAAAGGCTCTTGGGTCAGCCATGGTGGGCCGTTCCACCATAAGGGATGTATTTTCAGCTCACTGGGAGATATGCCACGGGATGCACAATCCGCTGGGTTCTCTAGCCCTGGTACATGGTGCCAGGTGGACGGAGGGAGTTCGGACAAGATCACGGCTACACGGTTAGCCTCAAAAGTCTTCAACTTTCTGTTCCTCCCATCCAACCACCACAGCACTATCTCGCTGTCGCACCAAGCGTACAGTTCGATTGCTGGGATGTTGAGGGCTTCCTTGACATTGGTCATAAGTTGGGCTAGCAACCTGGCACCACAGAGCTCTAGCTTGGGGATAGAATGTCCCTTCAACGGGGCCACTCGTGTCTTGGCAGTGACAAGTACACAGGTTGGTGGGTGATCAACATAAGTGGTACGGAGGTATACCACGGCTGCATATGCCTGTTTAGAAGCATCGCAGAACCCATGCAACTGGACTGCTCTTCGGTCACCTTGTGCAAAGTAGCACCTAGGGTGTTGCTTGTCTATCAACAGAGGGAGTTGCTCTCTCCACTCTTGATGTTGGAGTGCGTACTCTTGTGGGATGTCGTCATCCCATGCTAACTTGAGTTCCCACAACCTCTGATATAGTATTTTCATTCTGATCATGGTGGGGCCTAGCCATCCTAGTACATCGAACGTTCTAGCTACGTCTGAAATTACTCCCCTCTTGGTTGAGGCATAGTGTTTGGGTAGAGATAGAGAGGTTGCCATGGTGTCCTGAGTGGAGTTCCACTCTACACCCAGTGCCTTGGGATGGGCTGTGCTTTCGCCTGTCAAGTCTTTGACAGGGATTTTCTCTCTGAGAGAGGGTTCAATTGCTAGCAACGTAGCCTCAGAGCTACTTCTCCATTTCCTTAGGTCGAACCCACCCCTCAACAATAATGCTCGAAGTTCTTGATGCAACTGGGTCGCCTGCTCAGGCGTGTCTGCTCCTGTGAGCAGATCGTCAACATAAAAGCAAGTTTGAACGAGAGGGCTGGCATTCGGATACTCATGGCCGAAATCTGCTGCTGTCTGCTGCAGTGCCCTAATGGCAAGGTAGGGTGAGGATGATACTCCGAATGTGACCCTTGTCATTCGGTAGTCTATCAAGGGGCCGGTAGGCAGTTCTCTCCAGAGGAATCTATGTAAGTCTCGATCCTTAGGATCGAGCCAGACTGCCCTGTACATCTTGCTAATATCAGCAGAGAGGGCTACTAGGTGCAATCTGAACCTGAGGAGGATGGTGTCAAGATTAGGGTACAGAGTGGGCCCGGTCATGAGGATGTCATTCAGGGATTGACTTGTGGATGTGTGGGCACTGGCGTCAAAAACAACTCTGAGTTTCGTGCTGTTACTACTCTCCTTCACAACGCTATGCATAGGGAGATAGTACTGCTCAACTGCAGGGCTCAAATCTTGCTCTGGCACTAGCTCTGCATGCCCCAACTCAACGTACTCTCTTACAACAGTTTGAAAGTCTTCCCACATACCCTTTCTCATAACAGACTTCTCATTGGTGAGAAATCGTTGGACTGCTTGGGGCCTGCTGCTACCCAAGGCTGGACTGTTGGGGTTTCTAGGTAGGGACACTTGGTAGTGAGCTGGGGATCTGACATACATGTGACTGTTTGTAAAGTGGGTTTGAACGGCTTCTTCCTCATCAGTGAGGAGGCTGACATGTGACAGGTTTTCTTCTACATCCCAAAACTGAGAGAGGAGGGTGTCCGTGGACTCTGCCATGGTAGCTTGGTGTACTGATACCCCTACACTGGTAGACTTGGGGGTGAATGGACCTAAAATGGCCCAACCAAAGATGGTCTCTCTGGCTTGGGGCTCATCTTTGGTCCCTGACCGGGCCTCTGTCAACAGCACATGTTGCATGACGTCGCTGCCTAACAGGACGTCGATTTTCCCTGGTAAATGGAACGTGAGGTCTGCCAGCTTGAGTGGCCTAATGTGGGACAAATCTCTAACACTAGTTGCCCCTTGCAGAGGGAGATCACCTGCCACCTTGGGCACTGAGGCTGCTACTAAAGTGAGAGTGGGGTCATCTTTATGGACTGGACACAGAGACATTCTGACCAGAGGGTGTGAGTCTAAGTCTGTCATGCCCTTGACCCCTGTGATGGTCACTCGGGGTCCCTGGTGTGGTAGCTGGAGAGTCCTAGTCACTCTAGTTGAGATCATAGACATGGTTGCTCCTGTATCTAGCAATGCTCGGGCCACCATCTGCCTCCCTCCTGGTCCCTTGACCAAGATTTGACTAGTCATGGTCAGTGAGCTAGGTATGGGTGAGGTTGGTGGAACTGCTACCGAGTTGTGATTGACTACTACCTCGTTCGCTGGTTGGGAGGCACTCTGTTCTCTATGCATCAGGGTGTGATACTTGCCTCCACAGGTTCTACATCGGGCTGTGCTACGACACTCAATGGTCTTGTGTCCTGGGGCCAAGCAATTGTAACACAACCGGAAGCCTTTGATGTGCTCCCCCCTCTGACTGAGGGTCATGCTACCGAACTTAGTACATTGAAACAAAGGGTGCTTCTCCTCGTTACACAAGTTACACTCATACCTGTAGCTGGGTGCTGGTCGATGGTGTGCCGTGTTGAACGCTGCTCTGTGTTTCTTCGGCCGTTGAGATTTTTCGGGCTTGGAATCCGGAGGTTTGGTGACTGCGATGTCACTGAGGATGCCAGCTCTGAAGCGTATGAACTTAATAAAGTCCCCCACTGGTGGCATGTTCTTGTGCTCTTGGGACTTGACCTCCCACTCCACCTGCAACTGCTTTGAGATGGAAGGAACAAGAAGGGAGGTAAGGATGGAATCAATATCATATTGACCTGTGTGTCTTAGCCCAGACATGGTGGTGGTGAGAGTGTCGGCAAACCGAGATAAGTCTGCTTTGGTGGTCTTAATCTGACCCATTGAGATGAGGGTCTGGCAGTAATTCGAATGGACTTCGCGTTTCCTGTCGAATCGCTCATGAAGTAGGGCTACCACTTCGTCATAGAGTCCCTCATTCTCTGCTCCACTGAAGAGCAGTGACCGAGTGGTGGGATCCTTGATGGCGTCACGTAGGTATGCGAGCTTGTTGAGGTTGGTGAGATGCTTGTTTGCATCCACTGCAGCCTTAAATTGGCTCCAGAAAGTAGACCAGCCCATCAAATCTCCACTGAACTGGGGCAGGGAGATTTTCGGTAGTTGGATGGTCTTGGTGATGGCTGCTGGTGCAGCAGTCACGGAGGTCGGAGGCGATCGAGGCATCTCTTTTACGGAGAGCCTAGCGAACCGAGAGTTGAATTCCTTGGCAGCTTGTCGAATAACGTGTTCAGGTTGGATGGTTGATTGTCGGACGATGGACTTGAAAGTGTCAAAAGTGCGGGTGTAGCTCTCCCAGGCGATCGAATGATCCTTGTCTGGTTCATGCGCCATACCTGCTTCTAAGTCATCCAAGCTGTACTGTAGCTCGGTGTAGAGTTCGTGCGCTTTCTTCAAGGCAATGAGACGCTTGAGGAGGGTTCGGGTTGCCTCCACGTTCTCACTGAAGGTGTCTCCGATCTCTTCCTCTAGTTCTCTTTTGTGAGGATCAACTTCTCCATCACAAATGGTCTCCTGAACTTGGGTACACCGACGCTCGGTGGCTTCTAGAGAGGTAAGACGTTCTGATAACATATCGAGGTCGAAACTAGAAGGATCGTCCTCTGCCATTCGTTGGTAGCGACGCCGAGATCTTGTTACGACTCCTGTGAATGACGAACGGCTGCTCCTGAGAGCTTCCATGTCCGCAGCTTCATCTGTCATGATCGATTCTGGGAACAAACACAAAGGTAAAGCTTTGATCAACTAAATGACCTTACAAAGGGTGGAGATGATTTCGGATGGATGACGCTTGTTCTTCCGATCCGGCTCGAAGGACCAAAATGTTGGGACGGTTTAAATGTCTGACTCTCCCAATTCAGCCAGAGGTTGTAAAGCTCTGCCTGGGTAGATTTCAATGAATTGACTAGAGTAAACACTTAATAAATCATAAGCAAAGATTAGAAAAGAATATGAGAATGATGAATCAGACGTAAGTCTGGAGTCTGCACATACAAAGACTGCTGCCCAATTGGACAACAGCACACCAAGTGGAAGGGATAAAGAAAGAAATAGTATGAAGATAAGGTAAATAGGGACATACACACACTGGCAACAAAGTTACTGAGGGAAGTAGTTTGAAGCTTGTAACGGATGAGTACGGATGAGGAGGGAAGAGATGAGTGTAGACTGGAGATGAGCGATTGCAGAACTAAAGGAAAAGAGTGGAGTGTGAGCTTAAATATATGAACAAAAGGGGGAGTGATACATGGGAGGAGTGTCAGAATGGACCAATGAGAATAGGACAAGTATGAGCATGGACTACATATGTACATATAAGGTAATGATAATCAGATGAAGCATAGACAGGCAATCAAATCCATGTCTATTAACAAGTCAACGTGCGGGTGTTTGATGTTTTGTGCAGGCAAATGCTTGCATGGCTATGCCGGTTTGGTTGGAGAAGAAGGGAGGGGCTTCTTGTCCAGACAAACTATAGTATACTGGAAGGAACATGCTATTTTATATGATGCACTTTATTAGGTAGGTAAATGGTTTTTCTTTATTCACCTTGCTAACATTCCAGTGTAAGTGAATGCAGTGGATTTTGGTGCAATCCCACTGCCCTCACAGGTAGAAGTTTGATACAATGGATATAGCTTCTTCACATTATAAATAAGTGAAATAATTTTTTCACCAGTATTTTGTATCTATAAAATTGGAAAGCGAATATTATGAGAAAGATTGGTTTGATTTTTAAAGTAACATACATGGTTCAAACCATTTCTTTCTCCTCCCTCTACTCTGTATAGCTTAATGCTCACATTCTGGAAAAGCCTCATTGCAACATTTTCCCCTTCCACAGTGTTTTACCATCAACTCCAAGAACTCATATTCCTCCTCCACTATCCTTTCCTCATTCTTTCCATCCTTCTTTACTCTAAAATCCTTCCAAATCAGCTGACACTAGTCCTACCCTGCTATCTAATTTCCTTTAAGTTTTCTTCCTCAATTCCTCCTTTGCTTTCATAATAGTTTTTTACGTCTTTAATTCCTTTTCCCATATCTGCCTCAATGAAGTCTTCCCTTCTTCTTTCTTTGCCCTTTAACCAACTACATTTCTTCTTCCTAACATCAATTAACCTTCCACATCCTCTGATCATTAATCCCTCTGACCTCGCTGTATTCTTCTTCCACCCCATTCCTTTCTCCACAGCAGCCAATAATTTCTCGTCTCACATACTCAACATTTTTCAGTTTACACCAAACTGTTGCTCAAACTGTCTCACCTCCTCTTCCCATTCCATGAACATTCTCTACACTGCCTCCTGATATTCCTCCCTGCCTAGCTAACTGTCCTCACTCCATTTAAAAAGATCTCTTCTCAATTGTATTTCTGTTCTCCTCCTTATTATCTCACTCTAGACAAATTTATGGTCTGCTCCCACCTTCAACTTGCCTGAGTAGTCTACTACCACCCAACTACATCCATGGCTTTACTAAACAAAATATTATACATGACAGATTTTCTATAATCCCTTTCCCACGTCCTACTTATCATCATACCTCTGCAACTTGTTTCCAAAAATCATACCTCCTACTCTAACTGGCTCCAATAGCCACAACTTTTCTTCACTCCCAATACTGTCCTTGTGTTGAAGTCTCTCATCACAACTACATCAAAATCTTTCCATTCATATTTTCCCACATTGTGCCGTAATATATACATTGAATGGTCTCTCTATCCCACCAAGTCTCACTCCTTGTTAATTTACATTCACTACTCAAGCCATCATTCTCCTTCTGTTCACAGTGATCCAATCCACCCACAGCACATTTTCTCTCACTTACTCACTGTAGATTTCAAACTCTCATTTACCAGCTTCCCCACACCTCCCCTTGCCCACTTCACCATCTCTTTACCTCTAACTCTCAAACTCGAATGTTCTTCACTATTTACCTGCATCTTCCTCCCCATAACATTTCTACATGGGTAGAGATGGTCTCCAATTATAACAATAATGTTCATCCTGTTATTTCTCTCTTGTATGGTATCAGAGACCTATTCAATCTGTGGCTCCCAGATAAACTCATATATATTACACTTTATTGTAATTGTTCTTATTTCTGCATAGACAGCACCATGCTCCTTTGCCATTGCAGCCAGTATTAGCAAAAATCTGCTGTTGTTGTCTCCCTTAACTATGATGATCAGTCATGCCTTAAATGAGCCCACATTATTAAGACTGGTTACCGATTCCTAATTTTATGGGTGAAAGTACGGCATTATTTTAGCACTAGTAATGAAGGATAGGCCTAAACTGGTGTGCAAAGTGAGCCTGCCAGGGGAGTTGTATGGAAAACATGGTATTGTCAACAAAGTATCGGCATCTATCTAGTTATAATTCCTATCTATCTATCTAAGTATCGCTGTTTTACCCTTCTTAAATAATGTGGGCTTATTAAATATGGAATGGTATGAGAAACCTATTCTTAGTTGGAGGAAAGAAAACTGGCTTAGCCTGCTTATGTAGAAAAAGGAACTGCTTATAATGAAATGAACACGGTTTAAGACAGTGGATATAGTCTGGTAGCTACAGGTGTGAATATGCATTTATACTGATATCTTATAATAGTCACCTGAAATCTGAACAGAAATATATATTTTTCTGAAGATTTAGATTGAAGTATAAGATTACATTTTTATTTCACAGGGAATTATTCCCAAAATTACAAGCATGCCATTTTTCATACTAGGTTGATCTAGCAGTTTGCCATGATTGCTCAGTTTGGCTTTCTCATAATTATGATGAAGACTTTAACCTGCACTAGAAGAAGAGAAAAATTGTGTGTGTGTGTGTGTGTGTGTGACATATCTAAGTGTACCATGACTTTGTATGTGTAATTGTGTGTGAGACAGAAAGAAATGCAAGCAAACGTATTACAATGATTTTATCAATGATAAATCTGAAAATCATTTTGGCTTTATCATAGTGGAAATGATGGCAACTGCATCCCGCAGAAGAGGAAAAGAGTGTGTCTGTTATGTGAGATGATGTGAGAGAGTGTGAAAAATATAAACAAAAATATAAACAAACATGCAAACTTGTTTTACCAATCATTTTAATAATCCTAATGTATACCACTTGAGACAAAAGGGAGGCACACACAGGAATGATGGAGTTAACTCATGTGGTAGCTGGATAAGAAATGCTGATAATGCTATTGCAATTTATATGATATGTTAATGCCATTTGCTAGCTATAATTTTTTATGCTAATATACAAACTCATTATACAGCTTATGTGTATATATAACTATAAAATCCACCAAACCCACTGAAAATATAACTTTGGTAAATGGCATCAACTAAAATGAGCAGACAAAATTTGGCTATCTGGCTAAGTGTCAGAGGCAGTTGATGAATTCCCTTACTACCATACTTTAGCTCTACGTTAGCTCAATCTTTGTATCTCTAATCATTGAAAGGAGAGAGGATAGGCCCATTTATGAGGGCATGAACATGACCGAGATGTTGTGTTGTAGTAAAAGATCTTTGCCATGAATACTGATAATACAATGGGGAATCTATAGTATAAGTATTTGCCATTAGCTAGACAACACATAGTATTCCCCAGAACTACATGTTTCTTCTTAAAAACAGACCAATTTTGAAAAAAAGTATTTCTCATAGAACAATTGTTTATGAATCACTCAATTTAGTCACAAGTCAAGTAAAATACTTAATTAGAGCTATAAAGGAGAAGAACTGTCTTCTAAAGGCAGTAATAGTTCATATATTGTCTAGAAATAGCTTGGTAGTCTGGAAAACAGTTTACCTATTTTGAAAAGGAAGTGCTTCTTTGAGATCAATTGTCTACTAATCGCTGTATTTAATCCCAAATTCACTTCTTTGGGTTAAAAAGGAGAACAATTTTGTACTAGAGGAATTGTCTAGAAACTATCAAATCTACTAAACCAACAGACAATATAAGTTTGGTAACGTAATAGTTTAGTATAAAATGCCAAATCCACAGATATTATAGCATTGTAACAACTCAAATCAGCAGACAAAACTTGACAATTTCTTAAGTCTCTAAGACAGTGCATGAAATTTCCTTACTATTATGTCTTTGCCCTTTCTATATAGCAAAATAAGAATATAATTCCCCAATCATAATATAGTTGCCCAATTCCTACTTTCATTGATAGAACTTAGCTTTATCCATAATATATAAGCTTTTATTTTCTCAGGTAAAGTGAGCAAAGTGAACCCGTTACAGGGCATTTGGATGGAAAACTTGTTATTGCCATACATAGTATATTTATTTATATAAGTATATTGTATGAATTTAATGCATGTTCCCTGTAAAATAGGAACAGGACACCCACCTTAAATAATGTGGGCTTATTTAAATTATGAATGGTTTTCCAAAAGAAAAAAATAGAGCTGATCCTACTGACTGTCCTAGCAAGTGACAATTTCTCTGGTTATGCAGAAACAAGAACTAAGCTAACCTCCAGCTTGTGTTCGAACATCTTCGCCAAGCTGTCTTGAAACTAATTCCAAACAAGTGTGATTTCTTGAAACACAAAGTACAGTACCTAGAACACATTGAGTCAGATATCGGAAGCTGACCACTTCAAACTTGAAAAAGTAGCAACCTGGCCTACCCCTAGAACAGTCAAGGAGGTGCTATAATTCTTAGGTTTTGCTGTATATTATCGAAAATTTATCCAGGACTTTGCAGGAATTCTCTGTACAGAGGGGATCTTTGCAAATAACTTCTTCCTGGCTTAATTCACATCAGTGCAGGTGCTTGTTCAGTCATAAATAAGTATGATAAACCTCTCAATGACATGCATAATTTGTTCTGGGATCTCAGTAGGCGCATGTGCCAGTTCCAGCAGTGCATTCATAAGCTCTGGGAATGAATTCCATGTAGCCCATGCAGTTTACTTGCCATGTCCAACAAATGCTGACACAGTATCACAACCAGTTAGTGCATGAAACATAGGAAGGGCAAGTGACTTCTCTGATCCAAGACAAGCTGCTATTTGGTGGGCTACCAAGTATCGGTTCCTGTTGCAAGTGCTAGCCAAACTTCATCCTCGGCTAGTAGTGTTTCAGCTACCATCACAGCCAACATCACAACGTCAGTGTCAACAGTACATATTAGTATTTGGTGATGGCCATGTTGTGCAGCATGTGCTACATGCAGCATCATACGACTGTCGGCCTCCATGACTGCATGGAGCAAGTAATTGTACATCATGTTGTGCTGGCACACAAAGAACCTGATCCCCATCTGTGACAACCAGTTCCTTTTTATCAAGTTTGATTGACTGAACAATTGCCTTTGATTGCCTCCTTGCTATGCCGTCTGCACCTTCCTTGCCAGTTGTACTGAGCCAATAAGCACTTGGTGTAGTACTTGGCTTCCAAGGCTACCATGTCACTCAAGCCAAGTTTGGCCAAGAGCAATCTTTCCCCGATAAGTTCAGCAATTTCACGTACACATTGGTCCACCTGAAATGTTGTCACTTCATGTAGGCCATCAGTACCAGCTGCTTGACTACAGAAAAAAACAAAATGCCTCACTGGGCTTAGTCAAGACCGCAATATCTACACTTGCATGGAGCACCATCTCTTTCTGGGCTTTCATGTTCCCTCTTCTCCGCCCTTTGTAGCATTTGGTTGTTGTAATGGAGCATACATGGCTTATGCCATTTGCTGCTTCAATACCTTGCCCTTCATTCATTCTGTCTAACTGCAAGGTTCTCGGTAGCTTTCCCAATTGATCGAATATGACCGGGTTTTCAGCAAGTGGTTGGTAACCTTTTCCAGTTCATTTTCTTTTTGAGTGTAAAGGAGTAGTAAGGGACTCCACTGTCTCTTCCTGGCATATTACACAAAGCTCCCAGTTTGTATATACTATTCAGGCTAAACAAATGTTTGCATGGTAGCCATTTTATAGACTGTTGCTATGGCCAGTATGGGTACAATTGTGAGTGCCTCCAAAAATGTTCATTAGGAATTAATCTTCATGTGTACCAATTTTGGTGCTGATAGGAGGGTTGATAGTCCAGGACACTTAGCCAAATTTGGATCGTACACAATTATTGAACTTCAGAAAAACAAAGTTATTGATGTGAACTTGGTGCAGGTGGGCACATAATATGTGGGCAGCACTACACCCTGTAAAGCTGCTCATGTATATTTATTCAGCGTAATGGAGTTAATGGAAGTTACCACATGGAGAAAGAAGGACTCAGCAGAGGAATTCATTTTCTTGACAAGCAAGTTTTTGAAATTGGAACACTTGTAATAAATAGACACCTGCAAATTGCCATGTGGATGAGGAAGAACCTGCTGACTGATCACATCTAGCAAAATGTATGTATTTTGATTTTCACATCTACCTACGCATATTTGAATTAGTTGTTGTTATTTAGTATTCTGCTGAAAAATCGAACTTAAAGCTAATGAATGTGAGTTGGTTGGGGAATTGACAAAGACCTTGGTGAAGCAATTGTATTTGTCAGCAGAGTCTACACCCAGAGTAGATGGGGAACTGAGTGGTTATCACTGGACAATCACATCCACGACAAACAGTGCCAAAAGTCGACATAAGATATGTGAGTGGGCAAGGGTTTGGTGGAAGAAATGGCTTGGAAAGAAATAAGTAGTAGAGGTATTGAAATGTTTGATGAGAGGAAACGTACCAGGCCCTGATGGAATGTTGATGTATGGATGTATAAGATTTAATGGTGTCAGCAATAAATGTGTTAATGAGAGGTAACGTTTGCCAAGTGGACTGGAAGAAAAGTTTACTATTACTTCTCCATAAGGATGGTGATGAGGAACAAGTAGGTAACTACTGGGGGATTGGATTAGGTTGCAGTGTGGCATAGATGTTTGAGAGAATATTGGTGATGAGGTTGGGAGTATTCGCTGTGGATATGATTTTGACAGAAGTGCAGGAAGGACTTTGGAGTTGGAGGAGAGATTCAGAACCAGTAGTGTTTGTTGAATAGTGTTTGTTAAGTGAGGAAGATGGAGAAGAGCAATTCTTATCTGGGTTTCCTGGACATAAGCAATATATATAAGACTGTCTGGAGGAAGTGAGTGTGGCACAAGTTGAGGTGGTATGGAGTAAAGAATAAATGTGTGAGGGTAAGTGAAGGACTATATAGTGGGGTGGAGATGACCTTGGTATTCCACCGAGAGATTCAATATGATTTGCTCTGGTAAATGGGATTAGCAGGGATACTTTTTGTATCTACTTCAGACCAATATCTATTTGATAGGATGGCTGAGGAGCTGGAGAGATCTGAGCTAGGAGTTAATGTGGAAGGGTGTTGGTGTGGGATACTTATCTACACAGATGACGATGTTCGGCTGGAAGGCTCATGGGTGAAGCTCCAACTATTTAGGATATTATATAGGCATATGTTTTAAGGCGGAAGATTAATTTTATGTAAGGCAAGTTCATGGTAGTTGGAAATAAGGAAGCAGGAGTGTGTTGGAGAATTGGTGAGGAGAAAATGGAAGAGTAGAAGAATTGAAGTCCTTGGGAGTGCTTTATGGTAATATGTGGAGATATGTGGTGGAAGAAGCTGGAGGAGGGGAGAAATGAGATGAAAGTTTTGTTTAGGAAGAAATTTTAGGTGTTAGAAGAGAGCTGTAAGGGGAATATGAGAGGATGGAAGAATTGGATGGTGAGAAAAGTGAGATCTTTAGGAGGAATTAACTAGACAATGAGGTTTGGTTAGTACGCAGTTGGATCAGTGTGTATGTGAAAGGAAAAGATTATGGAGAGAGGATTGGTAGTAGGAAGTTAATAGTAGAAAGAGTAAAACAAATTGACAAAAATGGTACATAAGTGAGATCTATGCAGAGTCTGGAGCTGACGAATTGCAATTTAGACTATGAACTGCATCAGTCGGTTGATAGAGGATAAGTAGAGACGTGGAAGAATTAGTCATGGGAGATACATATGTGTGATATTGGAGCAGCGGGAGATGTGCAGCATTTGTTGGTGATATGTGGGGAATTTGAGAGGGATCGGCAGATACTGGTGGATAAGATATGCAGAATTGTACAGTTTGGAAAATTGTTGGAGAAATACAGTAGAATTGATAAGAAATGAAAGGTGGCATTGCTGTTGGGGGAAATTGTGGAGGGAATATGTGATGCAGTGATGAAGAGAATGGATGAGTTTTTTATGTATTGTGTAGGGAAGTGATAGCGGAGGAAGAAGGATTTGTTGTATGGAGAGTTAATGGATGAATGTTGGTCCCGCCTCTCCCCCCATCTTTGAACAGCCAATATTCTTAATTATTATTGTGTTTTTATTTAAAAGTTAAAAAACTTTCTTGAAACCTCAATTTCCAGCTACTAGCTAACTCGGCAATAAAAATAATCATGTGGACAGCACATGACTAGTAAATGTATTCATGTGATGCCCACCATGCAATTGATAGGCACTGCTTCAAAACATGGAAGGAGAGAAACCATAGTCAGAGTGTGAAAGTGAACCCAGCTGAAGCAAAAAGTAAAAAAAACACCCAAAGAAGTGAATGGAGTAATGAGACATTTACTCTCCATAAAGCAGGTAAGAAGGAATAGCAGTACCTTTAGGTAAAGAAGGGGGGGGTTAGTGCCACTTGCTCTGTTTGTAACTGCAGTTTTGTGGTAAAATATGGAGGAAGAACTGATGTACTAAAACATTTCTTTAGTAACTGTCATCAAAAAGATTTGACTGCTGAGTCGACTTCCTCTACCTTAGCATAATTTAGTTTGGGACACATTGAAGCTGCCATAAAGGCTAGAGAGAAGCAACATAGATAATGTTTAACTTCATTACTGAAGAGTGCCACAACTATAAACTGTAACATGAACTTCTTAAGTTAAACATTACTGAAGACCTTGGATCAACTTTCCATAATGCCGACTGTCTATCCAGACAGAGTTGGATAACAAACCTTCAAATCAAGGAGAGTAAAGGGGGGAGTAGGGGGGGGGGGGGGTTATGGAGATCAGCCCTGACAGTTGATAATGACCGACTGCCCGACCACAGAGATGGACAAAACTACTGATAACTAGCTAAGCTACACGCAACACTCAGCCTGTGTGTATTGTTGGACCGTACGTACACACAAATAGATAGCTAACAGAGATAGGATTGGTAAGACAGTATTGTGAACTACCTTAACATATGGTTCAGTGACCTGGATTGTTCAGTCCCCATAAAAGGGACAGACTTCTCCAGACAATTAGTTGGCTTGATTCTGAGTCATACTGTGTGTGTACTTTTTTGTGAATTACTTCTAACTATATTTTAGCTGACCAGGGTAGAATAGGAGCCAGCGGACAAGGCCGATAACCATGACATAGAATCTAACCCATAACAATGACATAGTTGAGTTCATTCAAGCTTTATCTATTTTGATGGCAGTGGATTGCCGTGAACACTCTTCCATTGGTTTCCTATACTGATGCAGAATATGTCAGGAGAGAGTGTATAAAAGTAATTATAAGGCAATATTTGTAGGCCTCATTAGCTACATTCAATTTATCAAGAGAGTTCCTCACTATCTCTATCATGATTGTGTTGCTGAATTAGTTTCTTTGTGGTAAGTATACTGTAGTGATGAATAGCTTTTGTCTGCTTACTTTAATGAAGCTGATATTTACAACAAACTGCACAATAATTATGTTTTTTTCATCTTTAAAAGTTTAAAGGGTTTATTGCTGAAAAAGGTAGAACTATCAGTATGATGTTTAGTTTAATGTTAAAAGCATACTGATTTTAATATAATATATACTTGGCATTTATATGCATAAGCTTGTAAACTGACATTAGCTAGCCTGGCAGTAGCTCTCCAGCCCTGGTGATTTGGTTTATCCATCCATGACCATCTACTGCTTATGTTGAGATTACATGTAACTAAAGCTAGTGCTGGGATGTGTGTATCTATGACAGGGACAAACAAAGCATCAACAAACCACATGCTTGGTTGTTTGGCTTGGTTTTAATGCTACCTAACAGTTAGTGTTATTTTTTCAATAAAAGACTTGGAATTTATAGGAGAAGTTTGAACTACAATAGAAGGTATTAGAAAGATTGTTCTGGTAGGGAATCCTACCAAGCTATTCTTTGTCTAAGTTAATCAGTCTCTTCAAGCTGTGTTTTGAAGGAATAGCTGTGCACTTTGTTTCTTGGAATT
This sequence comes from Cladorhizidae sp. MBARI D1340-BT2, assembly GCA_028752905.1. Lineage (NCBI taxonomy): Eukaryota > Metazoa > Porifera > Demospongiae > Poecilosclerida > Cladorhizidae > Cladorhizidae sp. MBARI D1340-BT2. Next base: position 34,897,186 of record JAQNBH010000011.1, on the reverse strand, counting down.
GGGGTAAGGTTGGTTTGGTTTAGTTGTTGTAAGGCTACAGTTGTGATACAGGACATAGACACCTTACTTTGTCACTGAAGATGCTCTCCAAATTTTGCAGGTATATACAGAATTACAGTTTTCACAAACATTGAAAAGGCAGCAGTCTTAATCATGTGCCCTGAAAATACATGATGATCAGTTGACCTACAGATTGCCAATATCACCATAATTTATCGCACTCGAACAACTAGAAAGATTATTTTTATCATGTAAATTTAAATTAGGTCATATGCAGGCTGTATACAGAGAGCTGAAGCTCTTCCTGTATTCAAAACTGTAGTTTTTGGAATCTTTATGGATGCATTCCTATGCTGAAAGGCTAACTAATACTTCAAAACAAAGAAACTGGAGAAGCTGAGAGTTGTAATCTAACTCTGCTATCCAGTATGCAAGGTAGTTAGCTAGCTACTCCAAAAAAGCTACCTCCTGTACAGGTCTCTGACATAGTGTCTCATTTGGTGCTTCAGAAAAGCGTTTTTACAACACAGCATTTCAAAGATCCTCAAGTCTCTGGAAGCTTACAAGCAATATTTAAGTTGCTAGGGGAAGGAAAAGTCTTTGTTACCTTGCTTATTAATTTTATGTAAAAAAAACTAAAACAAGACCACAAGTACTATCTGCCACTATTATGCACAAGTTTTACTGGGTAATCAATGTAGAGTCAGCATGAGATACATAATATCATTATTAATATGGTCTTGGACAGGTTTTGTTGTTATAATTAAAGTCGATGTCCAAATGAAGAAAGGAGACTCTATCGCATGATCTTCCAAAATATTCCACTGAGGCCAAAAAACACAACATATTCTTGTGACCCTCTATATTGTTGGGTAATACTTGCCCCATTATCGGTGATTGGGTGGCCTATGGTCTCTCTGTGTTCCATGTGTCTAGGTATCCAAAGTCTATTATCAGCAGACACTGGCCTATCTGATTTGGGCTGGATCAATATTATGCACCATGACCACACCATTCATTATCCATTCACACTGAATATACGCAATCGTGATTTAAGCATAATATTGTCACAATTTGTTCTCATGTGTATATAAATTTACTGTTTGTTAATAAGACTAAACTGCTAACTCAATCTTGCATTGGCAAGTGCATTACTGATGGACTCTAGCTTTACACTTAAGGTACCACTATATTTTTCCATGCAAGTTTGTGGTTTAAGGCACGTGAAAAATAAATTAAGGACAACAATACTTGATGTACAATATGTCTAAATAATAAGTAGCTAATAAAGAAAAAACAAAAATTGACTATACCTCATTCAACAAAAGTATATTTCTTTCAACTCTCAACTTCTAAATAAGGATGGTGTCTGTGAGAAATGTCAGAATGAAGCCACATCAAATTCCAGCCAGACCACTTTACATGTGCTTGCTTCCCCATAGACTCCTTATTCTCTAGCATTGCAAATGGTGCATAGCATGGACTTTTAGTCTTGGCAGTGTGTTGTCTATAAATAATGGTGGCTAAGCTCTTATCTGTTCTTTGAAAACACTGTCTCCTATTGCTTTTCCAGCCTATAACCCATGAAGCTACTATACCTCCACAGGAAGAAGGTGGAGCACATACATTAGATCTCAGTGGCAATTTTTCTTCTCTCCTACTTAGGTATGTTAGAATAATAATAATAATAATAATAATAATAATAATAATAATAATAATAATAATAATAATAATAATAATAATAATAATAATAATAATAATAATAATAATAATAATAATAATAATAATAATAATACTAATAATAATAATAATAATAATAATAATAATAATAATAATAATAATAATAATAATAATAATAATAATAATAATAATAATAATAATAATAATAATAATAATAATAATAATAATAATAATAATAATAATAATAATAATAATAATAATAATAATAATAATAATAATAATAATAATAATAATAATAATAATAATAATAATAATAATAATAATAATAATAATAATAATAATAATAATAATAATAATAATAATAATAATAATAATAATAATAATAATAATAATAATAATAATAATAATAATAATAATAATAATAATAATAATAATAATAATAATAATAATAATAATAATAATAATAATAATAATAATAATAATAATAATAATAATAATAATAATAATAATAATAATAATAATAATAATAATAATAATAATAATAATAATAATAATAATAATAATAATAATAATAATAATAATAATGGGAGGCTCGGGCATGGACAGTCTTGTGTAATTATTAGTGTTGTTGTTGTTATTGTTTTGTTGTTGTTGTATAATAATAATAATAATGATAATAATAATAATAATAATAATAATAATAATAATAATAATAATAATAATAATAATAATAATAATAATAATAATAATAATAATAATAATAATAATAATAATAATAATAATAATAATAATAATAATAATAATAATAATAATAATAATAATAATAATAATATAATAATAATAATAATAATAATAACAATACTACTACTACTACTACTAATAATAATAATAATAATAATGATAATAATAATAATAATAATAATAATAATAATAATATTACAGAGGAGAGCAACAAAATTCATTCTGAATGACTTCAATACAAATTATAAAGAACGACTGATTAGCCTCAAGCTAATGCATTGATGATGAAATACGAAATATACGACATCATGTTTCTGGTTAGAACACTAAAGATGATTCCTCACACTACTCATATTTGCTGCACCGTCAAAAGCTTGACCTCTACATTGTGACAGAGGAAGAGAGCACCTAATTAAAAGATCTTTAATAACACTAAATATTGTGCAGGTCTTGGTGTCTGGCAATTGAACCAAACCAAGGGTTTCTTCATAGATCTGATAGTCATCATCTGTCCATCGAATGGATAAACACATCTGTTCATTTCGAGAAACATCAGTTGCTTCATCTCAATAATGGAGAAGATTTTGCTGGTTCTAATAAGTGTTAAAATCTTACGAAGTACTGTGTTTCCCATAATAGCAATTATTTCATTGACTATTTCAGGAGATATATATTCCTTCTGATACACCCAGGCCTTTAATTCCGGACAGTCCTCTGCTCTCAGCAAAAGGAGTTTATATAAGTTACCCTCCATTGACTGAACATCTTCATGATGCCCACGTAGCGGCAAACCTTGATGAGCCAAAAAACAAATACTTGAAAGTAGTTTCAATAACATCAATTGATGCTGCTTTTGATCAGATGAAATCTGAGCACTAAGCTGTGCACGTACATCAGTACAACGTGACTGTGCAGCTAACTTCATTACAGCTTCTTAGTGCATTCCACTTATTTCATGCTCATCCATCTTTGCTATTGCCTTCTTCCAATTACAAAATCCCTCTTCAATAAAGCAACTCAGTTGGCGTTTTGAAAAAATAATGAGACCATTACACTTTGCTAATCGACACGTGTGACAAAATATTTTGTAATTTGTGGTACACACTGTAATCCACGGGTACCTTTTATACCAACTTCTTTGTTAGAGATCGACTATAGGCTTTCTTCTTGTTCAACTGCTGGCTGTGATGCGAATAAACATGCCTAGAGGATTCCTCAGCATCAACTGGTTGACTGGGTGGGCCTTTTCCTGTACAGCAAGGACACTCACACTGAGAGCATGTATCTAACACAGATGAGTGAGCACATTCTTGATCACTGTCATTCTGGAAACTTCTTGTGCTTGATGACGGAGATTGGTGAGGATCAAAAGGATCTATATTCAAGAGTATTCTGTGGTTAGCTAGTTAACTACTAGGTAGACTACTTACCACCAGTAGAGCCAGAGCTATGTTCCTTGCCTTTTGAAGCAAAGAAAGTTGAAATCTTAGCTTCGATCATAGCTTTCAAGATGGGTTCCAAATTGAGCACATGGCATGCCTGATAGGGTAAAGCTAATTATCACACTAGATGGGTTGTGGTAGTGGTTGATCTCATTAATGATTGTGGTTCATATGAACTCACCTCATGCACTCTCCTGATATCATTCCTTGTTGATTGCTAGAATAGAGAGTGAGACCGAGTATAATTATAGCTATCTGCACACTAGCTATTAAGATTTTATTGATATTTTATGATTGAATGACTAACTAAAATATACTATATAGCTACAATGACAAAGTGTCTTGAATTGACCAGATACCATAGCTAACCACATTTTGTATTAATGAGAACCAATTTAGATTACCTGAAATTATGGGGGGGCTCCAGCCCCTGGAGCCCCCCCCCCCCCCTTCCTACGCCACTGAGAAGGTAAGGTGAACAAATTTATTGAGATTGAAGGGTAGTTTCCGCTGATCAATCCAATGTTCAATTGCTTCAATGCCTTTCTGGAGATTTTTGCTATCCTGACAAGATGTGATTGGTAAGAAGCATTTAGTGTCATCAGCAAACATGGGAGTGTATTAAAGATTGTGGAAGGTCAATTACCATAGATAAGAAAGAGCATGGCTCCTAATATACTTCCTTGTGGCATTCCAGATAACACGGGTAATAGGTCAGAATGCTGGCCATTAATGGAGACACACTGCTGTCTGCCATGGTACGCCTTATACCATAACCACAAGTCACCTGTTATACCTGATTCCCATAGCTTAATCAATAATTCTGTATGAGGTACACTATCAAAAGCCTTTTGGAAGTCCATGTAATTAATGTCCACTTGAGTTCTACTGTCTACTTCTTTGTAAACATTGTCCACTAGGATGAGCAATTGTTGTAGACAATACCTGTTGGCAAGAAAGCCAAATTGGTTTGTTGAAATATTATTTTAAACGAAATCAATGCATTTACTGTGGATAATACGCTCCAGACCTTTCGATGCTGAACTAAGCAGCGAAATAGCCCTATAATCGCTAGCAAGGATTCTATCACCAGACTTGAATATTGGACTAATGGAATATCAACTTCCTGGGAAGATTATTAATTATTATTCTGAGTTGACATAACATCACTCAATAATTAACTTGAAATTGTATTCTCCTGATGAAGGTCTAGGTCGAAAACGTCTGAGAAAAAAAATTCAAGTTGATTATTGAGAAGGTTATTGACATTTAGTTCAAGTGATGGGTGAGCCAGGGTGTCATTGTCCGCTTGATATATACTCGCAGTTGACTCATTTTGTAGCACGTGATGTAGGGCTGGCTACTGGTATGGAGTATATAGCAGGCTCGCGCAAGTCTTAGTCTGGTGAAGGCTAGACCTACATCGAGAGAAGACAATTTGAGAAGTTTATTGTAATGTTATATCAGCAGAGGGTTTAAAGAGAGCAGAAATCAGGACGACAAGGGTCCAAAGTTCTGCAATGCATGGACTTCATTAATTACAAATTGATGAAACAAAAACCACAACAGATGTACACCCCAATAGTATCAAAGTCTCTCTGATCCTCATGACCTCTTCCCGCGTGAAAATAGTCGGGCCAGTATTCTATAGGGCACCTATAGCGCTAATGGCTGCATCATTGTCCATGTCGGGATCACATCCACTGACCACCCCCAAGTGATGGGCATCAAGGATTTCTCTAGCAGCTAGCAGTACATTTGACCTCTCTGAAGATGAGCCTGGTGCATAGAGGCCTGTACCTACCTCGGCAAAATCTGGAACCGTGGAATCTTAGCGTCATTACTTTCTTGTGGTTATCATTTATGTTTGTCATGACAGTTGACGGGCCGCAAGTTGAATGCTACATGGGTTAGTGACGGCCTGCTCTCCTACAATGCTGGTGAAGATGCAGGTCTGTGAAGGAGTTAATCTAATCTGGGTAAAGGATGGCTAAAGTAGAGGCTTGTTGGTTGGTGTGTTGCCACCTCTAGAAACTTATACTCCCTAGCTGGCCTCTCATATGCACACATGGAGAGAGTCTGGGAAAACTGGCAGCATGACTTTGTGCATGTTGGACTACCCACATTTGCTGCCTGCAACAGGGGCACATTCTTCATGACTACATTTAATAACAACACTGCTATCCCATAGCTTATGGTTGCTAGGATCTGATGTTTGCTAGGGATTAACTTCAAAACTCATTATAAGACTGGCTCTTCTCATTGTTTCACCCTGAACCTTGTATCTTGTTACTGGTCAACTTGGGAAATGCTCTTTCAAGTAATTTGCATTAGGGCCTTGACTTTTAACATTATTACAAGTTATTTTGTTCACACCCACACACACACACACACACACAGAGGCATTGAGGAGGTGATATACATCTTAGTTGGTGTGACTATACTGCTGACCTATTTCTTAAAGATGTCCACATACGACTGGTGAGCACACACCAGAAATCATTCACACACGTCCCCCTGGCACACTTTGCCTTGAGGTACAGGTTTATGGGGAGGGAGGGGCACATTGCTCTGTATGTTACTATAAATGTCAAAGTGTCAGACTCGGGAGAAGGGGTGTGATCAGTTAATGTGTTACTATATATATATATGTCTGGATGCAATGACTTGGGTTAGGGCTGGGGATGTAATGACTAGGGCTAGGGCTAGGAGAGTTAGCCGGTATGCAATGGCTAGGTTTATTGCTTGGATAATGACTAGGAAGGGCTTGGACAATGATTAGGGCTTGTAAAATGACTAGGGTTAGCGATTGGAAAATGACTAATGTTAGGGCTTGGAAAATGACTAGTGTTAAAGCTTTGCTTGGACAATGACTAGGGTTACGGCTCGTAAATTACTACAATAAAATTTCGACACTGACATGACATGAATCAATGGCTACATACCCCATCATGAGCTTCTTGAGTGTGTGTGTGAGTGTGCTTGTGGGTGGGTGGGTGGGTGTGTCTGAGATAAGGTCTAGAAAATGATTAAAACTTTAGTTGGACTATGACTAAGGTTAGGTCTTGGATAATTACTAGGGTTATAGCTCGGACAATGACTAGGTTAGGGCCATTACAATGACTAGGGCTAGGACTTGAGAATGACTAGGGTTATGCATCATGAGCTTGTGTGTGTGTGTGTGTGTGTGTGTATCTGCGCATGCATGCATGTGTCAGAGACATGTAGGGGATGTGTGGGCTTCACTATTTACCCAATACAACTATGTACATATATTGTTACATAACACATTGAGGGAAGGCTAATAGCATGCATAATTCTAAATCATCAGGAAGTGCACACACACTCTCTCTCTCACGCACGCACACACACTGGCTGCAGGCTGTGTTGGATAGGCTGTTGGGGAATTCATTCATTAGTGCTCCTTTACACTTCACTAAAGTGTTTTTGAGGGCAGCCAAAATGGGAAGGAGGGAGGGAGCATGCCTAATTTAAATTTGAGAGGTCAGGGGCTATGAATCCTAGGCGGGTGTCTGGGCAGGTGGTAGTATCCATGTGTGTTATGTACTGGCACTCCAGACTAGTCTCCATGTGTGTTATGTACTGGCACTCCAGAAAAAGTAGTGTCCATGTGTGTTATGTACTGATACTCCAGAAAAACTAGAGTCCATGTGTGTTATGCACTGGTACTGCATAAAAACTATTGTCCATGTGTGTTATGTACTGGCACACTTGTGTTTTAGTCTATCGCATAAGAGAAGTGCATATATAATGGAGGGCTTACAGAGTCCCTCCTTCTGCCTGGCTGCACAACCAGATGCTTCTCACCACAAAAGGTGTGCCGGTAGGGAAGGGAAGTACACTAAGAGTGCAGCCATCAGGCAGAGATGTGGCCACAGAAGACCAGAAGCTGACAAGAAGCTCAGACAATTTACAGAGACAGTTTGCAGACTTGAGTGTATTTTATACTGTGTCTGTTTGAGTGTGTCCTCCATCACCAGCAATTCCATGTCACAATTACTGCCTTGGAAGAATGGTGCGGACAATCCCATTTTATCAATTCATGTTTGTCATGTTTGGACAGCCAGGGAGATAGATAGATAGATACATCACCACATCCAGCCAAACATGGCAATATGCACTTTCCCAACTCACACTTCACTGAGAGATTACTTAGCTTGCAGTTATAATGATAGAGAAGCAAGAACAGCACAAAATCCAGCCCCAGAGAATTGGTGTCCACATTGAGCCCAAGAGAGTTGGTGCCCACAATTAGAAAAACCAGCCCCAGAGAGTTGGTACCCACAATTAGAAAAGTCACAACAAAGAGTTGGTGCCCACAATTAGAAAAGCAAGCCTCAGGGAGTTGGTGCCCACAACTAGAAAAGCCAGCCCCAGAGAGTTGGTGCTCACAATTAGAAAAGCCAGCACCAGAGAGTTGTTGCCAACAATTTGAAAAGCCTCATCCTCCATCACATAGTTTGTCTTCTTGCAACACCAACACTCACTTCAAGAGCTTGGGCCGCAGAGACAAAGGCTGCCAGGAAGGAGAGGGAGGAGAGTCTCAAGATCCTCACAGGACACATCTACATGTATGTAGTAGCAGGATATCCGACATCAGTGTCCTGACCTCAGATATCTCCTCCAGAACTGTGTGTGTATGTATGTGGTGGAGAAGGTGATGGGCAGAGTGCAGATTAGTTATAAACCCAATGTTCCATAACTGCTGAAATGTTGACATAGAAACTAGAAACTCTCATAGAAAGTTCTTCCTCACATTGTAAATGTGCAGCACTTTTGGTAGCTGTTAGGAAATTGCAGCAGCAACAACTACAAACACACCCCCTTGGTCTGCCCCTCCCCTGCCTGTTGGCCGACAAGAACTATAAATGTGCCCCCTTGGTCTTCCCCGGCTATATTACAAAACACACCCCCTGTCAACTCTGACTTACAACTCTAACAGAGGTCATCTTGCAGTGCAACACCTCTGACCTCTGAACTGCTCAACTTTACAGTTGTTTGGAGGTCAAAGGTTCTGGTGAGATGACACGGTTGACTAATTGCCTGTGAAGAGTGGACACATAATAAGAATCTGACCTTTACACACCACACGTACATACGTACACCCAACATGCACAAACACCTCACATACACACACACGAAAATGAGGAGGGAGGGAGTGATGCTGACAGAAATACAGATATCCCCACGCACCTAAACTAGGTCCCCCCGAGTTCTTCACAAAGGAAGTGTCACTTCTACCCTATTTAGACACTGGCATTGGTCCAAGGAAGTGGAGTAATATTATGACTAAATATTGCACATGCCCACATGTGCCTACATGTGCAACTCTCCCAGAGCCCACCTCACAGCCTGTTGTAACCACGACCACAAAATCTCCGCGCAAAGGCTTCTCCTAACATCTGACTCACCCAGCACATCCCCCCCCCACCTCAGCTAAAACAGTATGAACCTCTGCACATGCTCTCTCACACACACACACTGATTATCTTTGACAGACAGGTGAACTTATTTAGAACACCCTCGATCAAGTAGCTTTGTGGCCGACCAAATATGTGGGGAGAGAGGGAGGAAGCACCCAACAAGGCTCTAATTAGTGCTAGACAGGAAGTGAGTCAGAAAAGTACTTGATAAGTACGTGAAAAGGTAGTCAATGACATCGAGGAATCTAACGGTGAGCATGTGCTTTATAAAGTTAGGACTACTAATACATACTATGTAGCTGATTTTTATTGCCTTGGAGATGAATTTTACTAAATAATGTAATTGTTAGAAATATATAAAATGTTGCTGCCTTAGGGGTGAATTTTATCTAGAAATATTATTATATACTGTTGAGCTCACTTCTATTGCCTGGGGGATTAAATAAAATTAGGCCTAGAAATATATACTCTGCAGCTGACTTCTCTTGTCTCAGGGATGAAATGCTATGATTAGGAATACTTAATATGTTTCTAACTTATAAGTTGCATTTGGTGTCAACATTACTAAATTAAGTTACGATTAGGAATATATACGAATTTATGTTTACTTGGGGTTGATTTATTCAATAAATTTAGGAATATGTTTACCTAATTTCTGTTGCCTAAGGATAGACTTTACTAAATTTAGTTACTAGAAATGAATAGCTAGCTTCCATTGCCTTTGAGTTGACTTTACTAAATAAAGTTAGGACTAGAAATATATATTATGTAGTTCGATTTTACTAAATATGGTTAGGCCTAGAAATATAAACTCTGTAGCCGACTTCTATTGGCTTGGGTATGCAAAAAAGTTGGCCTAGATATATATACTCTGTATGTACATTGTATTGCCTTGGGGGTGGATTTTACTAAATATAGTTATGCCTAGAAATACATATATACTAAATAGCTGATTTCTGTAGCTTTGAGGTCGACTTAAATAATTAAATTTAGGATTAGACATATAAATTGTACTAGCTATGTAGCTAACTTCTGTTTCCTTGAGGTGGATTTTACTAAATATAGTTGAGCCTAGAAATATATACTCTGTAGCTGACTTCTATTGCATATGGGATTAAATAAAGTTAGGTCTAGTAATAAATACTGTGTAGCTTACTTCTGTTGCCTTGGCGTCGAAATTACTAAATAAAATTAGGATTAGGAATATACACCATGTAACTAACTTATGTTTAATTGGGGTGGATTTACTAAATAATGTTTGTAACATCTATTGCCTTGGGAACGGATTTTACTAAATATCGTTAGGCCTAGAAATATTTACTGTGTAGCTGACTTCTCTTGACTTGGGTCACTAAATAATGTTATGACAATGAATATATACTATATAGCTAAGTTCTGTTGTCTTGGTGTCGACATTAATAAATAAAGTTAGGACTAGATTTATGTTCACTTGGGGTGGATTTACTAAATTAAATTAGTTCTAGAAATATACTGTTTACGTAATTTCTGTTACTTATGGGTGGACTCTACTAAATATAATTAGGAATAGATATATACAGTAATTTCTGTTGCCTAGGAATTTTTGTAAACAAAGTTAGGACTTGGAATCTATACTGCGTAGCTGACTTTTATTGCTTTGGGATAGAAATAAAGTTTGGCCTAGAAATATCTACTCTGATGCTAACTTCTCTTGCCTTTGGATCGACTTTACTAAATAATTTTTGGACTAGGAATATATACCATAAATTATAGCTAACTTTTGTTTAATTGTGGTGAATTTACTAAATAAGTTTCGTAGTAGGAATATAGGGTTTACCTAACTTCTGTTGAATATGATTAGACTAAACTAAATATTGTTTCAACAAGAAATATATACTGCATAGCGAATATCTTTGCCATGGGGTTGACTTCACTAAATAAAGTTAGGACTAAGAATATATATTATGTAGAAGACATATATTGCAGAGTGGATGGATTTTACAAAACGACCTTATACTTTTGTAGTGGTGGATTTTCTAAATAGAGTTAGGCCTAGAAATATATATATTCTGTAGCTGACTTCTATTCCCTAGGGAATGCAATTTAATAAATAAAGCTAGGACTAGCAATATGTAGTGTATAGCTTATTGTGTAGAAACATATACTGTAAAGCTAATTTCTGGCCTTAGGTTTGACTTAATTAAGTGTAGGAATATCTACTTTGTAGCTTACTTCTCTTGCCTTGTAGAATGATATTTAATAAATAAAGATTGGTCTAGAAATATAAACTGTGTAGCTGGCTTCTTCTGCCTGGAAGTTGATTTCACTAAATAAATTATAGGCTTAGAAATATGTACTGGGTAGCTAACTTCTATTACCTTGTGTTCAATATTACTAATTGTAGTTAGGACTAGCATGTAGCTAACTTATTTTTAATTCAGGTGAATTTTCTAAATAAAAGTTGGCAGTACAAAGAAATATAGTTAGGCCTAGAAATATATACCATACTGCTGACTTCTGTTCCCTTGTGGATGGATTTAGTTATGCCAAGAAATATAGACTGATAAGGGAGGATTTACTAAATATAGTTAGGCCTACAAATATATACTGTGTAGTTGACTTCTATTGCCTTGGTGTTGGATTTTACTAAATAAAGTTGGGCCTAGAAATATATATTGTATAACTGACCTTGGGCATGGATGGATTTAACTAAATAAAGATAGGACCAGTAAAATATACTATGTAGCTAACTTTATTGCCTTGGGGTTGACTTTCACTAACTAATAATAGGACTATGAATATATACTATTTAGATAAGTTCTGTTGCCTTGGTGTTATCATTACTAAATAAAGTTAGAACTAGGAATATTTACCGAGTAGCTAACTTTTGTTTAATTGTGGTGAATTTCATTTCATACTTGTTTAACTAACTTCTGTTTCCTAGGATTGAACTAGACTAAATATAATCAAGACTAGGAATATATATTGTGTAGCTAACTTATGTTTACTTGAGGTTAATTTTCTAAACAACGTTTGAAATAGAAATAAATAAAGTTAGGCCTAGAAATATATGCTATATAGCTGACTTCTTTTGCCTTAGGGTTCCCCTAAATAAATAAAGTTAGGACTAGGAATATATACTATATAGCCAACTTATGTTGCATTGGTGTTGATTTTACTAAGTATAGTTAGGCTAAGATATTGTGTAGTTGTATTCCATGCCTTGTGGATGGATATAGTTTGGCATAGAAATATATTGTGTTTTATTTCCTGGAGGATTAAATGAAGTTAAGCGTAGAATTATCTACTGGGTAGCTGTCTTCTATAGCCTTGGGGATGGATTTTACTAAATAAAGTTTGGTCTATAAATACATACTGTGTAAGTAATTATTTTGCCTTCATGTTGACATTACTAAATAAAGTTAGGACTAGTAATATTTTATGGTTAACTTGGGGTGGAAATATAGTTATGACTAGAAATATTTAATGTTTAGCTAACATCTGTTGTCTTGGTGTTGACATCACTAAATAAAGTTAGGACTAGTAATATATAGTAATTATGTTTATTTGGGTTGGATTTACTAAATAAAGTTAGGAAGAGGAATATACTAATTTCTTTTACTAGTGGTGGAATTACCTAAATAAAGTTAGATCTAGAAATATATACTCTGTAGCTTACTTCTGTTGCCTTGAAATAGACTTCACTAAAACAATTTAAGATGAAAATACATACTGTTTAACTAACTTCTCTTCCGTTGGGGTTGACTTTACTAAATAATGTTAGGACTAGGTATATATATATATATATATATAGTGTAGCTGACTTCTTTTGCCTTTGGGACAGATTTTACTAAATATAGTTAGGTCTAGAAATGTCTAGCTGATTTCTGATGCTTTGGAGTTGACTTTACTAAATAATGTTAAGTCTAGGTATATACTGTGTAACTAGTTTCTTTTGCCTGGGGATGAATTTTACTAAATAAAATTAGACCTATAAATATATACTGTGTAACTGACTTCTTTTGCCTTGGGGTTGACTTCACTAAATAAAGTAATATATACTAATTAGCTAACATTAATTGCATTGGGGTGAATTGAAATATTTATGTGTAGCTGAGTTCTGTCGGGGTCTCTTCACTAAATAAAGTTAGGACTAGGAATACATATTGTGTAGCTGATTTCTATTGCATTGGGGTTTACTAAATAATGTTAGGCCTAGAAATATTTTCTGCATTGCTAACTTCTCTTGCCTTGAGGTTCAATTTAATAAATAATGTTAGGACTATGAATATATATCATGTAGCTAAATTCTGTTACCACGGTGTTAATATTCACTAAAGAATTTTAGGACTAGGAATATATACGAATTTAAGTTTATATGGGGTGGATTTACCAAATTAAGTCAGGTCTAGATGTTTACCTAATTTATGTTGCTTGGGGTGGACTTTACTAAATATATTCAGGAATACAAATATATACAGCATAGCTAATTTTTATTGCCTTCCGATTGACTTTAGTAAATAAAGTTAGGACTAAGAATATATACTGTGTAGCTGGCTTCTATTGTTTTGGAGATGGATTTTACTAATTAAAGTTAGGCCTAGAAATATATACTCTGTAGTTGAATTCTACTGCTTTGGGGATGGATTTGACAAAATATAGTTTGGCCTTAAAATATATACTGAGTAGCTGACTTCTGTTGCCATGGGGTTGACTTCACTAAATAAGTTAGGATTAGGAATACATACTGCATGGTTGACCTCTATTGCCTTGTTGATGGATTTTACTAAATAAAGTTAGGTCTAGACTGTCTTCAGTTGCCTTGTGGTTGAACAAAATAAATGAAGTTAGGACTAGGAGTATATACTATATGCATAATTTCTGTTGCCATGGGGTGGATTTTAATAAATAAAGTTAGGCCTAAAAATATATACTATGTAGCTGCCTGGAGGTTACTAAATAATGGTAGGACTAGGAATATATATTATGTAGGTAACTTCTGTTGCCTAGTGGTAGATTTTACTAAATAGAGTTAGGCCTAGAAATATATATTCTATAGCTGACTTCTAGTGCCTGCGGAAAGGATTTTACTAAATATAGTTAAGCCCATATTTATATACTGTATAGCTGACTTCCTTTGACTGAGGGTTGACTTCACTAAATAAAGTTGGGACTAGCAATATATTGTATGTAACTAACTTCAATTGCCTTGGGGTGGACATTACTAAATAAAGTTCGAACTCGGAATAGACTACTACCTTACTACTGTTGTCCAGGGGTGGACATTGTTAATGTAGTTAGGACTAGAAATATGTACTGTGTAGCTGACATCTATTCTCTAGGGAATGCATTTAATAAATATAGTTAGGCCTACAAACATATACTCTATAGCTGATTCTGTTGCCTTGGGATTAACTTCACTAATTATAGTTAGGACTAGGAATCTATACTCTCTAGCTGACTTCTGCTGCCTTTGTGATGAATTTTACTAAATATATTTAGGCCTAGAAATATACACTGTGTAGCTGATTTCTGTTGCCTGGGGTTGACTTCACTAAATTAATTTAGGCCTAGAAATGTATATAAAGTGTAACTAATTTCTATTGCTTTAGGTTTGATATTACTAAATATAGTTAGGACTAGGAATATACACTGTGTGGCTATCTTATGTTCACAGGGTGTGAATTTTTTTATAAGGTTCGTAGTAGGAATATACTGTGTCATTATTGTTTCTCATCATTAACCTGACTTAAGACAGGCCCTATGCCTATGTTGGAGGCTTCTGTCTGGAAGGTGAAGTATTAGACCAGGATTGGTTTCACGAGTATGGAGGAGGAGGTGATGGCATGTTTGAGGGAGTCAAGGCTTTATGATGAGTGTCTGTCCACTGGAGGTAGTCTCGGGAATCCTTTTTGGTCAGGTTTGTGATGGGTATAGATATGGAGGAGAATGAAGTGTTAAAATGGCAATAATAACAAGCTAGTCCGAGGAATGCTCTGCTGTCTTTTTTCTTATTGGAATTGAGAAATAGTTGCTTGAGGCTTTGGCTGTTTCTAGGCATACCTGCCTTTCTCCCAGAATGTGACCAAGATAGGTGCAAGTCATCTGAGCCATCTGGTTTTTATGTTTCTTGATGGTTAGTCTGGCATCTCTGTGAGCATGAAGGATGCGATGTAGGTGTGTGTGATGTTTTTCCCAGGTGTCACAATGTATGATGACATCATCCATGTAGGAAGCTGAGGAAGAAAAGAATTGTATTCATAAGGCACTGAAATAGTGAGGGTGCTGCAACTACAACCCAAAAGGATGTTAACCTGGAAATTGCCTCCTGGTGTAATGAAAGCTGTCATTTGTCAATCTGCTTGTGCTACTGGAAAACACCAATAGTTTCGTGAGTTCAAAGGTGGTGTTGAATTAAGCCGATCTAAACCAGTCAATTAGGTCGTCAACCCGGGGTATGGAGAAGGAGTCTGGGATGGTGAGGGTATTTAATCTTCTATAGTCGATGCAGAGTCTTTGCAATCTGTCTTTTGGCGGGACAAGCAGTATGGCAAAGGCTCATGGGATGGTGGAGAAGTCAGCTTGGAGGAGTGCTTCAACTACAGTCTCAACTATTCTCTGTCTTACTGCAGTAGAAGGTAGATAGGGATAGAGTGGGAGGGTGGAGAAGTTACCATTGCTTCAACATACATATATGGAATACCTTTTTCTTTCCTGCAGAGAATCTGTGGAAGTAGTAGTGGGCAAGATCTTTTGAGTTACTTGGAAGGATCCTTGCCAATGGGCTTGAAGTTCCCAGGGAGAAGCACTAGTACATGGTCATCTGATTTGAAGGAGAAGTCTCATGCTAATTTACCAGATTGGAAGGTGGAATAGTTGAGGTTGATGTATGGATGAACTGGGTTGCCTGAAGTTTGATGTGGTTTTCTTCATACTCTAGGTGTTTGATTAATCTTACATAATTATTGATGTGCATTGCCTCTATTCCAGATTTCTAACCCATGATCTCATGCCATCTAGCATCTTGGCTATGGCTTATTCAGTGGTTATGGTCTCAAGGAAGTCCTTTTTCCGTGTCATGTTGTGAAAACATTTGGAATCCAGGAGAAAAAGTATGTGGTATAACTCAATCCACATTTCCCCTGGTACTGGTGGATTGGAACTGTCTTCTTTGTATGTCGTGAGAAATGTAAAAAAAAATATAACATTGTTTCTCATGCTGTCACATCTATTTAGGAATTGTTTAGCTTCGGGTTGAGCAGTGGTGTTAGGCTAGCTGTCTTGCCACCCGGTGTGCATCCACGCGGGCTTGGAATGATTGGAGGAAATCTTTGCAGTCTTCTCCATCTCTCATGAATGCATGGGTGGCTGTGGTCATACCTTGGTGGGGAGAGCTTGCCGATGAAGTTCCATTTTTTTCTTATGAATGTCTTTCTTTTGTGGCTTTCCTCTTCTCTTCTCTCTCTCTATTTCTTTTCTTGATAGTCGTTCTGCCTCTCTGGTCTCTTGATGGGCTACTTCTGCTGTCTTACTTCAGTTCTTTGGGTCTGTAACTGCATCTGATAATACATTAATTAAGTGAATAATATCATTCATGAAGGCTGGGTTGGTAGAGTCTAGTCACAGGTTGGATGTTTTGTGGGGTATTGGGCTTCGGTCTCTGAATCATTGTCGGATTCTCAGGTGAGGATTTACTCTCCGGCCCCCTTTATGGTTTTAGCTTATGTCTGTCTGGTAGCCATGGTTAGTGCTGACAGAGGGTGGAGAAATCTGTTTTGTTTTTGAAATAAAAGGATTAGAGCGGAGTAAGTTCAGTACTGGTTTCAAGGGCTTCTTGATCAGTTTTTACTTTGGTGAAGGTTGTTTCTATAGTTGCCACTACCTTCGACATTCTGATGTAGGTGTAATGAGACTCTGTGTCAGAAAGCCTCATCTCCTTGAGGAGATAGTGGTACTTCTCCTTTTACTCTTTATCCTCCTCCTCCTCCCAATAGATAAGAGCAAAAGTACGTCAAACTGCTCCTCATCACTGGAGTGGGCTGACTCATGGTCGCTGTCCATTGCGAGTGCAATTGAAGTTAGGTTGTTATGGTTGTTTAAATTTTTTTGGGTCAAACCCCACACTCTACCAAATTTCAAACATGCATTGTATTCAGTAATAATTATGTATCATTTCTTTGTGAATGTTAAGATCTTGCTACTTACAGAGTCTGGTTCATACTTGGAAGCATATAATTCTTGATATGTCATAAAGTACTGAATTTGCCTTGATGAAGA
>JAQNBH010000011.1:34844395-34879523 GCA_028752905.1 Cladorhizidae sp. MBARI D1340-BT2 | reverse complement strand
TAATAAAGTCCCCCACTGGTGGCATGTTCTTGTGCTCTTGGGACTTGACCTCCCACTCCACCTGCAACTGCTTTGAGATGGAAGGAACAAGAAGGGAGGTAAGGATGGAATCAATATCATATTGACCTGTGTGTCTTAGCCCAGACATGGTGGTGGTGAGAGTGTCGGCAAACCGAGATAAGTCTGCTTTGGTGGTCTTAATCTGACCCATTGAGATGAGGGTCTGGCAGTAATTCGAATGGACTTCGCGTTTCCTGTCGAATCGCTCATGAAGTAGGGCTACCACTTCGTCATAGAGTCCCTCATTCTCTGCTCCACTGAAGAGCAGTGACCGAGTGGTGGGATCCTTGATGGCGTCACGTAGGTATGCGAGCTTGTTGAGGTTGGTGAGATGCTTGTTTGCATCCACTGCAGCCTTAAATTGGCTCCAGAAAGTAGACCAGCCCATCAAATCTCCACTGAACTGGGGCAGGGAGATTTTCGGTAGTTGGATGGTCTTGGTGATGGCTGCTGGTGCAGCAGTCACGGAGGTCGGAGGCGATCGAGGCATCTCTTTTACGGAGAGCCTAGCGAACCGAGAGTTGAATTCCTTGGCAGCTTGTCGAATAACGTGTTCAGGTTGGATGGTTGATTGTCGGACGATGGACTTGAAAGTGTCAAAAGTGCGGGTGTAGCTCTCCCAGGCGATCGAATGATCCTTGTCTGGTTCATGCGCCATACCTGCTTCTAAGTCATCCAAGCTGTACTGTAGCTCGGTGTAGAGTTCGTGCGCTTTCTTCAAGGCAATGAGACGCTTGAGGAGGGTTCGGGTTGCCTCCACGTTCTCACTGAAGGTGTCTCCGATCTCTTCCTCTAGTTCTCTTTTGTGAGGATCAACTTCTCCATCACAAATGGTCTCCTGAACTTGGGTACACCGACGCTCGGTGGCTTCTAGAGAGGTAAGACGTTCTGATAACATATCGAGGTCGAAACTAGAAGGATCGTCCTCTGCCATTCGTTGGTAGCGACGCCGAGATCTTGTTACGACTCCTGTGAATGACGAACGGCTGCTCCTGAGAGCTTCCATGTCCGCAGCTTCATCTGTCATGATCGATTCTGGGAACAAACACAAAGGTAAAGCTTTGATCAACTAAATGACCTTACAAAGGGTGGAGATGATTTCGGATGGATGACGCTTGTTCTTCCGATCCGGCTCGAAGGACCAAAATGTTGGGACGGTTTAAATGTCTGACTCTCCCAATTCAGCCAGAGGTTGTAAAGCTCTGCCTGGGTAGATTTCAATGAATTGACTAGAGTAAACACTTAATAAATCATAAGCAAAGATTAGAAAAGAATATGAGAATGATGAATCAGACGTAAGTCTGGAGTCTGCACATACAAAGACTGCTGCCCAATTGGACAACAGCACACCAAGTGGAAGGGATAAAGAAAGAAATAGTATGAAGATAAGGTAAATAGGGACATACACACACTGGCAACAAAGTTACTGAGGGAAGTAGTTTGAAGCTTGTAACGGATGAGTACGGATGAGGAGGGAAGAGATGAGTGTAGACTGGAGATGAGCGATTGCAGAACTAAAGGAAAAGAGTGGAGTGTGAGCTTAAATATATGAACAAAAGGGGGAGTGATACATGGGAGGAGTGTCAGAATGGACCAATGAGAATAGGACAAGTATGAGCATGGACTACATATGTACATATAAGGTAATGATAATCAGATGAAGCATAGACAGGCAATCAAATCCATGTCTATTAACAAGTCAACGTGCGGGTGTTTGATGTTTTGTGCAGGCAAATGCTTGCATGGCTATGCCGGTTTGGTTGGAGAAGAAGGGAGGGGCTTCTTGTCCAGACAAACTATAGTATACTGGAAGGAACATGCTATTTTATATGATGCACTTTATTAGGTAGGTAAATGGTTTTTCTTTATTCACCTTGCTAACATTCCAGTGTAAGTGAATGCAGTGGATTTTGGTGCAATCCCACTGCCCTCACAGGTAGAAGTTTGATACAATGGATATAGCTTCTTCACATTATAAATAAGTGAAATAATTTTTTCACCAGTATTTTGTATCTATAAAATTGGAAAGCGAATATTATGAGAAAGATTGGTTTGATTTTTAAAGTAACATACATGGTTCAAACCATTTCTTTCTCCTCCCTCTACTCTGTATAGCTTAATGCTCACATTCTGGAAAAGCCTCATTGCAACATTTTCCCCTTCCACAGTGTTTTACCATCAACTCCAAGAACTCATATTCCTCCTCCACTATCCTTTCCTCATTCTTTCCATCCTTCTTTACTCTAAAATCCTTCCAAATCAGCTGACACTAGTCCTACCCTGCTATCTAATTTCCTTTAAGTTTTCTTCCTCAATTCCTCCTTTGCTTTCATAATAGTTTTTTACGTCTTTAATTCCTTTTCCCATATCTGCCTCAATGAAGTCTTCCCTTCTTCTTTCTTTGCCCTTTAACCAACTACATTTCTTCTTCCTAACATCAATTAACCTTCCACATCCTCTGATCATTAATCCCTCTGACCTCGCTGTATTCTTCTTCCACCCCATTCCTTTCTCCACAGCAGCCAATAATTTCTCGTCTCACATACTCAACATTTTTCAGTTTACACCAAACTGTTGCTCAAACTGTCTCACCTCCTCTTCCCATTCCATGAACATTCTCTACACTGCCTCCTGATATTCCTCCCTGCCTAGCTAACTGTCCTCACTCCATTTAAAAAGATCTCTTCTCAATTGTATTTCTGTTCTCCTCCTTATTATCTCACTCTAGACAAATTTATGGTCTGCTCCCACCTTCAACTTGCCTGAGTAGTCTACTACCACCCAACTACATCCATGGCTTTACTAAACAAAATATTATACATGACAGATTTTCTATAATCCCTTTCCCACGTCCTACTTATCATCATACCTCTGCAACTTGTTTCCAAAAATCATACCTCCTACTCTAACTGGCTCCAATAGCCACAACTTTTCTTCACTCCCAATACTGTCCTTGTGTTGAAGTCTCTCATCACAACTACATCAAAATCTTTCCATTCATATTTTCCCACATTGTGCCGTAATATATACATTGAATGGTCTCTCTATCCCACCAAGTCTCACTCCTTGTTAATTTACATTCACTACTCAAGCCATCATTCTCCTTCTGTTCACAGTGATCCAATCCACCCACAGCACATTTTCTCTCACTTACTCACTGTAGATTTCAAACTCTCATTTACCAGCTTCCCCACACCTCCCCTTGCCCACTTCACCATCTCTTTACCTCTAACTCTCAAACTCGAATGTTCTTCACTATTTACCTGCATCTTCCTCCCCATAACATTTCTACATGGGTAGAGATGGTCTCCAATTATAACAATAATGTTCATCCTGTTATTTCTCTCTTGTATGGTATCAGAGACCTATTCAATCTGTGGCTCCCAGATAAACTCATATATATTACACTTTATTGTAATTGTTCTTATTTCTGCATAGACAGCACCATGCTCCTTTGCCATTGCAGCCAGTATTAGCAAAAATCTGCTGTTGTTGTCTCCCTTAACTATGATGATCAGTCATGCCTTAAATGAGCCCACATTATTAAGACTGGTTACCGATTCCTAATTTTATGGGTGAAAGTACGGCATTATTTTAGCACTAGTAATGAAGGATAGGCCTAAACTGGTGTGCAAAGTGAGCCTGCCAGGGGAGTTGTATGGAAAACATGGTATTGTCAACAAAGTATCGGCATCTATCTAGTTATAATTCCTATCTATCTATCTAAGTATCGCTGTTTTACCCTTCTTAAATAATGTGGGCTTATTAAATATGGAATGGTATGAGAAACCTATTCTTAGTTGGAGGAAAGAAAACTGGCTTAGCCTGCTTATGTAGAAAAAGGAACTGCTTATAATGAAATGAACACGGTTTAAGACAGTGGATATAGTCTGGTAGCTACAGGTGTGAATATGCATTTATACTGATATCTTATAATAGTCACCTGAAATCTGAACAGAAATATATATTTTTCTGAAGATTTAGATTGAAGTATAAGATTACATTTTTATTTCACAGGGAATTATTCCCAAAATTACAAGCATGCCATTTTTCATACTAGGTTGATCTAGCAGTTTGCCATGATTGCTCAGTTTGGCTTTCTCATAATTATGATGAAGACTTTAACCTGCACTAGAAGAAGAGAAAAATTGTGTGTGTGTGTGTGTGTGTGTGACATATCTAAGTGTACCATGACTTTGTATGTGTAATTGTGTGTGAGACAGAAAGAAATGCAAGCAAACGTATTACAATGATTTTATCAATGATAAATCTGAAAATCATTTTGGCTTTATCATAGTGGAAATGATGGCAACTGCATCCCGCAGAAGAGGAAAAGAGTGTGTCTGTTATGTGAGATGATGTGAGAGAGTGTGAAAAATATAAACAAAAATATAAACAAACATGCAAACTTGTTTTACCAATCATTTTAATAATCCTAATGTATACCACTTGAGACAAAAGGGAGGCACACACAGGAATGATGGAGTTAACTCATGTGGTAGCTGGATAAGAAATGCTGATAATGCTATTGCAATTTATATGATATGTTAATGCCATTTGCTAGCTATAATTTTTTATGCTAATATACAAACTCATTATACAGCTTATGTGTATATATAACTATAAAATCCACCAAACCCACTGAAAATATAACTTTGGTAAATGGCATCAACTAAAATGAGCAGACAAAATTTGGCTATCTGGCTAAGTGTCAGAGGCAGTTGATGAATTCCCTTACTACCATACTTTAGCTCTACGTTAGCTCAATCTTTGTATCTCTAATCATTGAAAGGAGAGAGGATAGGCCCATTTATGAGGGCATGAACATGACCGAGATGTTGTGTTGTAGTAAAAGATCTTTGCCATGAATACTGATAATACAATGGGGAATCTATAGTATAAGTATTTGCCATTAGCTAGACAACACATAGTATTCCCCAGAACTACATGTTTCTTCTTAAAAACAGACCAATTTTGAAAAAAAGTATTTCTCATAGAACAATTGTTTATGAATCACTCAATTTAGTCACAAGTCAAGTAAAATACTTAATTAGAGCTATAAAGGAGAAGAACTGTCTTCTAAAGGCAGTAATAGTTCATATATTGTCTAGAAATAGCTTGGTAGTCTGGAAAACAGTTTACCTATTTTGAAAAGGAAGTGCTTCTTTGAGATCAATTGTCTACTAATCGCTGTATTTAATCCCAAATTCACTTCTTTGGGTTAAAAAGGAGAACAATTTTGTACTAGAGGAATTGTCTAGAAACTATCAAATCTACTAAACCAACAGACAATATAAGTTTGGTAACGTAATAGTTTAGTATAAAATGCCAAATCCACAGATATTATAGCATTGTAACAACTCAAATCAGCAGACAAAACTTGACAATTTCTTAAGTCTCTAAGACAGTGCATGAAATTTCCTTACTATTATGTCTTTGCCCTTTCTATATAGCAAAATAAGAATATAATTCCCCAATCATAATATAGTTGCCCAATTCCTACTTTCATTGATAGAACTTAGCTTTATCCATAATATATAAGCTTTTATTTTCTCAGGTAAAGTGAGCAAAGTGAACCCGTTACAGGGCATTTGGATGGAAAACTTGTTATTGCCATACATAGTATATTTATTTATATAAGTATATTGTATGAATTTAATGCATGTTCCCTGTAAAATAGGAACAGGACACCCACCTTAAATAATGTGGGCTTATTTAAATTATGAATGGTTTTCCAAAAGAAAAAAATAGAGCTGATCCTACTGACTGTCCTAGCAAGTGACAATTTCTCTGGTTATGCAGAAACAAGAACTAAGCTAACCTCCAGCTTGTGTTCGAACATCTTCGCCAAGCTGTCTTGAAACTAATTCCAAACAAGTGTGATTTCTTGAAACACAAAGTACAGTACCTAGAACACATTGAGTCAGATATCGGAAGCTGACCACTTCAAACTTGAAAAAGTAGCAACCTGGCCTACCCCTAGAACAGTCAAGGAGGTGCTATAATTCTTAGGTTTTGCTGTATATTATCGAAAATTTATCCAGGACTTTGCAGGAATTCTCTGTACAGAGGGGATCTTTGCAAATAACTTCTTCCTGGCTTAATTCACATCAGTGCAGGTGCTTGTTCAGTCATAAATAAGTATGATAAACCTCTCAATGACATGCATAATTTGTTCTGGGATCTCAGTAGGCGCATGTGCCAGTTCCAGCAGTGCATTCATAAGCTCTGGGAATGAATTCCATGTAGCCCATGCAGTTTACTTGCCATGTCCAACAAATGCTGACACAGTATCACAACCAGTTAGTGCATGAAACATAGGAAGGGCAAGTGACTTCTCTGATCCAAGACAAGCTGCTATTTGGTGGGCTACCAAGTATCGGTTCCTGTTGCAAGTGCTAGCCAAACTTCATCCTCGGCTAGTAGTGTTTCAGCTACCATCACAGCCAACATCACAACGTCAGTGTCAACAGTACATATTAGTATTTGGTGATGGCCATGTTGTGCAGCATGTGCTACATGCAGCATCATACGACTGTCGGCCTCCATGACTGCATGGAGCAAGTAATTGTACATCATGTTGTGCTGGCACACAAAGAACCTGATCCCCATCTGTGACAACCAGTTCCTTTTTATCAAGTTTGATTGACTGAACAATTGCCTTTGATTGCCTCCTTGCTATGCCGTCTGCACCTTCCTTGCCAGTTGTACTGAGCCAATAAGCACTTGGTGTAGTACTTGGCTTCCAAGGCTACCATGTCACTCAAGCCAAGTTTGGCCAAGAGCAATCTTTCCCCGATAAGTTCAGCAATTTCACGTACACATTGGTCCACCTGAAATGTTGTCACTTCATGTAGGCCATCAGTACCAGCTGCTTGACTACAGAAAAAAACAAAATGCCTCACTGGGCTTAGTCAAGACCGCAATATCTACACTTGCATGGAGCACCATCTCTTTC
Source organism: Cladorhizidae sp. MBARI D1340-BT2 (assembly GCA_028752905.1). NCBI lineage: Eukaryota > Metazoa > Porifera > Demospongiae > Poecilosclerida > Cladorhizidae > Cladorhizidae sp. MBARI D1340-BT2. Next base: position 34,872,505 of record JAQNBH010000011.1, on the reverse strand, counting down.
TGGGCTTTCATGTTCCCTCTTCTCCGCCCTTTGTAGCATTTGGTTGTTGTAATGGAGCATACATGGCTTATGCCATTTGCTGCTTCAATACCTTGCCCTTCATTCATTCTGTCTAACTGCAAGGTTCTCGGTAGCTTTCCCAATTGATCGAATATGACCGGGTTTTCAGCAAGTGGTTGGTAACCTTTTCCAGTTCATTTTCTTTTTGAGTGTAAAGGAGTAGTAAGGGACTCCACTGTCTCTTCCTGGCATATTACACAAAGCTCCCAGTTTGTATATACTATTCAGGCTAAACAAATGTTTGCATGGTAGCCATTTTATAGACTGTTGCTATGGCCAGTATGGGTACAATTGTGAGTGCCTCCAAAAATGTTCATTAGGAATTAATCTTCATGTGTACCAATTTTGGTGCTGATAGGAGGGTTGATAGTCCAGGACACTTAGCCAAATTTGGATCGTACACAATTATTGAACTTCAGAAAAACAAAGTTATTGATGTGAACTTGGTGCAGGTGGGCACATAATATGTGGGCAGCACTACACCCTGTAAAGCTGCTCATGTATATTTATTCAGCGTAATGGAGTTAATGGAAGTTACCACATGGAGAAAGAAGGACTCAGCAGAGGAATTCATTTTCTTGACAAGCAAGTTTTTGAAATTGGAACACTTGTAATAAATAGACACCTGCAAATTGCCATGTGGATGAGGAAGAACCTGCTGACTGATCACATCTAGCAAAATGTATGTATTTTGATTTTCACATCTACCTACGCATATTTGAATTAGTTGTTGTTATTTAGTATTCTGCTGAAAAATCGAACTTAAAGCTAATGAATGTGAGTTGGTTGGGGAATTGACAAAGACCTTGGTGAAGCAATTGTATTTGTCAGCAGAGTCTACACCCAGAGTAGATGGGGAACTGAGTGGTTATCACTGGACAATCACATCCACGACAAACAGTGCCAAAAGTCGACATAAGATATGTGAGTGGGCAAGGGTTTGGTGGAAGAAATGGCTTGGAAAGAAATAAGTAGTAGAGGTATTGAAATGTTTGATGAGAGGAAACGTACCAGGCCCTGATGGAATGTTGATGTATGGATGTATAAGATTTAATGGTGTCAGCAATAAATGTGTTAATGAGAGGTAACGTTTGCCAAGTGGACTGGAAGAAAAGTTTACTATTACTTCTCCATAAGGATGGTGATGAGGAACAAGTAGGTAACTACTGGGGGATTGGATTAGGTTGCAGTGTGGCATAGATGTTTGAGAGAATATTGGTGATGAGGTTGGGAGTATTCGCTGTGGATATGATTTTGACAGAAGTGCAGGAAGGACTTTGGAGTTGGAGGAGAGATTCAGAACCAGTAGTGTTTGTTGAATAGTGTTTGTTAAGTGAGGAAGATGGAGAAGAGCAATTCTTATCTGGGTTTCCTGGACATAAGCAATATATATAAGACTGTCTGGAGGAAGTGAGTGTGGCACAAGTTGAGGTGGTATGGAGTAAAGAATAAATGTGTGAGGGTAAGTGAAGGACTATATAGTGGGGTGGAGATGACCTTGGTATTCCACCGAGAGATTCAATATGATTTGCTCTGGTAAATGGGATTAGCAGGGATACTTTTTGTATCTACTTCAGACCAATATCTATTTGATAGGATGGCTGAGGAGCTGGAGAGATCTGAGCTAGGAGTTAATGTGGAAGGGTGTTGGTGTGGGATACTTATCTACACAGATGACGATGTTCGGCTGGAAGGCTCATGGGTGAAGCTCCAACTATTTAGGATATTATATAGGCATATGTTTTAAGGCGGAAGATTAATTTTATGTAAGGCAAGTTCATGGTAGTTGGAAATAAGGAAGCAGGAGTGTGTTGGAGAATTGGTGAGGAGAAAATGGAAGAGTAGAAGAATTGAAGTCCTTGGGAGTGCTTTATGGTAATATGTGGAGATATGTGGTGGAAGAAGCTGGAGGAGGGGAGAAATGAGATGAAAGTTTTGTTTAGGAAGAAATTTTAGGTGTTAGAAGAGAGCTGTAAGGGGAATATGAGAGGATGGAAGAATTGGATGGTGAGAAAAGTGAGATCTTTAGGAGGAATTAACTAGACAATGAGGTTTGGTTAGTACGCAGTTGGATCAGTGTGTATGTGAAAGGAAAAGATTATGGAGAGAGGATTGGTAGTAGGAAGTTAATAGTAGAAAGAGTAAAACAAATTGACAAAAATGGTACATAAGTGAGATCTATGCAGAGTCTGGAGCTGACGAATTGCAATTTAGACTATGAACTGCATCAGTCGGTTGATAGAGGATAAGTAGAGACGTGGAAGAATTAGTCATGGGAGATACATATGTGTGATATTGGAGCAGCGGGAGATGTGCAGCATTTGTTGGTGATATGTGGGGAATTTGAGAGGGATCGGCAGATACTGGTGGATAAGATATGCAGAATTGTACAGTTTGGAAAATTGTTGGAGAAATACAGTAGAATTGATAAGAAATGAAAGGTGGCATTGCTGTTGGGGGAAATTGTGGAGGGAATATGTGATGCAGTGATGAAGAGAATGGATGAGTTTTTTATGTATTGTGTAGGGAAGTGATAGCGGAGGAAGAAGGATTTGTTGTATGGAGAGTTAATGGATGAATGTTGGTCCCGCCTCTCCCCCCATCTTTGAACAGCCAATATTCTTAATTATTATTGTGTTTTTATTTAAAAGTTAAAAAACTTTCTTGAAACCTCAATTTCCAGCTACTAGCTAACTCGGCAATAAAAATAATCATGTGGACAGCACATGACTAGTAAATGTATTCATGTGATGCCCACCATGCAATTGATAGGCACTGCTTCAAAACATGGAAGGAGAGAAACCATAGTCAGAGTGTGAAAGTGAACCCAGCTGAAGCAAAAAGTAAAAAAAACACCCAAAGAAGTGAATGGAGTAATGAGACATTTACTCTCCATAAAGCAGGTAAGAAGGAATAGCAGTACCTTTAGGTAAAGAAGGGGGGGGTTAGTGCCACTTGCTCTGTTTGTAACTGCAGTTTTGTGGTAAAATATGGAGGAAGAACTGATGTACTAAAACATTTCTTTAGTAACTGTCATCAAAAAGATTTGACTGCTGAGTCGACTTCCTCTACCTTAGCATAATTTAGTTTGGGACACATTGAAGCTGCCATAAAGGCTAGAGAGAAGCAACATAGATAATGTTTAACTTCATTACTGAAGAGTGCCACAACTATAAACTGTAACATGAACTTCTTAAGTTAAACATTACTGAAGACCTTGGATCAACTTTCCATAATGCCGACTGTCTATCCAGACAGAGTTGGATAACAAACCTTCAAATCAAGGAGAGTAAAGGGGGGAGTAGGGGGGGGGGGGGGTTATGGAGATCAGCCCTGACAGTTGATAATGACCGACTGCCCGACCACAGAGATGGACAAAACTACTGATAACTAGCTAAGCTACACGCAACACTCAGCCTGTGTGTATTGTTGGACCGTACGTACACACAAATAGATAGCTAACAGAGATAGGATTGGTAAGACAGTATTGTGAACTACCTTAACATATGGTTCAGTGACCTGGATTGTTCAGTCCCCATAAAAGGGACAGACTTCTCCAGACAATTAGTTGGCTTGATTCTGAGTCATACTGTGTGTGTACTTTTTTGTGAATTACTTCTAACTATATTTTAGCTGACCAGGGTAGAATAGGAGCCAGCGGACAAGGCCGATAACCATGACATAGAATCTAACCCATAACAATGACATAGTTGAGTTCATTCAAGCTTTATCTATTTTGATGGCAGTGGATTGCCGTGAACACTCTTCCATTGGTTTCCTATACTGATGCAGAATATGTCAGGAGAGAGTGTATAAAAGTAATTATAAGGCAATATTTGTAGGCCTCATTAGCTACATTCAATTTATCAAGAGAGTTCCTCACTATCTCTATCATGATTGTGTTGCTGAATTAGTTTCTTTGTGGTAAGTATACTGTAGTGATGAATAGCTTTTGTCTGCTTACTTTAATGAAGCTGATATTTACAACAAACTGCACAATAATTATGTTTTTTTCATCTTTAAAAGTTTAAAGGGTTTATTGCTGAAAAAGGTAGAACTATCAGTATGATGTTTAGTTTAATGTTAAAAGCATACTGATTTTAATATAATATATACTTGGCATTTATATGCATAAGCTTGTAAACTGACATTAGCTAGCCTGGCAGTAGCTCTCCAGCCCTGGTGATTTGGTTTATCCATCCATGACCATCTACTGCTTATGTTGAGATTACATGTAACTAAAGCTAGTGCTGGGATGTGTGTATCTATGACAGGGACAAACAAAGCATCAACAAACCACATGCTTGGTTGTTTGGCTTGGTTTTAATGCTACCTAACAGTTAGTGTTATTTTTTCAATAAAAGACTTGGAATTTATAGGAGAAGTTTGAACTACAATAGAAGGTATTAGAAAGATTGTTCTGGTAGGGAATCCTACCAAGCTATTCTTTGTCTAAGTTAATCAGTCTCTTCAAGCTGTGTTTTGAAGGAATAGCTGTGCACTTTGTTTCTTGGAATTGGGGTAAGGTTGGTTTGGTTTAGTTGTTGTAAGGCTACAGTTGTGATACAGGACATAGACACCTTACTTTGTCACTGAAGATGCTCTCCAAATTTTGCAGGTATATACAGAATTACAGTTTTCACAAACATTGAAAAGGCAGCAGTCTTAATCATGTGCCCTGAAAATACATGATGATCAGTTGACCTACAGATTGCCAATATCACCATAATTTATCGCACTCGAACAACTAGAAAGATTATTTTTATCATGTAAATTTAAATTAGGTCATATGCAGGCTGTATACAGACAGCTGAAGCTCTTCCTGTATTCAAAACTGTAGTTTTTGGAATCTTTATGGATGCATTCCTATGCTGAAAGGCTAACTAATACTTCAAAACAAAGAAACTGGAGAAGCTGAGAGTTGTAATCTAACTCTGCTATCCAGTATGCAAGGTAGTTAGCTAGCTACTCCAAAAAAGCTACCTCCTGTACAGGTCTCTGACATAGTGTCTCATTTGGTGCTTCAGAAAAGCGTTTTTACAACACAGCATTTCAAAGATCCTCAAGTCTCTGGAAGCTTACAAGCAATATTTAAGTTGCTAGGGGAAGGAAAAGTCTTTGTTACCTTGCTTATTAATTTTATGTAAAAAAAACTAAAACAAGACCACAAGTACTATCTGCCACTATTATGCACAAGTTTTACTGGGTAATCAATGTAGAGTCAGCATGAGATACATAATATCATTATTAATATGGTCTTGGACAGGTTTTGTTGTTATAATTAAAGTCGATGTCCAAATGAAGAAAGGAGACTCTATCGCATGATCTTCCAAAATATTCCACTGAGGCCAAAAAACACAACATATTCTTGTGACCCTCTATATTGTTGGGTAATACTTGCCCCATTATCGGTGATTGGGTGGCCTATGGTCTCTCTGTGTTCCATGTGTCTAGGTATCCAAAGTCTATTATCAGCAGACACTGGCCTATCTGATTTGGGCTGGATCAATATTATGCACCATGACCACACCATTCATTATCCATTCACACTGAATATACGCAATCGTGATTTAAGCATAATATTGTCACAATTTGTTCTCATGTGTATATAAATTTACTGTTTGTTAATAAGACTAAACTGCTAACTCAATCTTGCATTGGCAAGTGCATTACTGATGGACTCTAGCTTTACACTTAAGGTACCACTATATTTTTCCATGCAAGTTTGTGGTTTAAGGCACGTGAAAAATAAATTAAGGACAACAATACTTGATGTACAATATGTCTAAATAATAAGTAGCTAATAAAGAAAAAACAAAAATTGACTATACCTCATTCAACAAAAGTATATTTCTTTCAACTCTCAACTTCTAAATAAGGATGGTGTCTGTGAGAAATGTCAGAATGAAGCCACATCAAATTCCAGCCAGACCACTTTACATGTGCTTGCTTCCCCATAGACTCCTTATTCTCTAGCATTGCAAATGGTGCATAGCATGGACTTTTAGTCTTGGCAGTGTGTTGTCTATAAATAATGGTGGCTAAGCTCTTATCTGTTCTTTGAAAACACTGTCTCCTATTGCTTTTCCAGCCTATAACCCATGAAGCTACTATACCTCCACAGGAAGAAGGTGGAGCACATACATTAGATCTCAGTGGCAATTTTTCTTCTCTCCTACTTAGGTATGTTAGAATAATAATAATAATAATAATAATAATAATAATAATAATAATAATAATAATAATAATAATAATAATAATAATAATAATAATAATAATAATAATAATAATAATACTACTAATAATAATAATAATAATAATAATAATACTAATAATAATAATAATAATAATAATAATAATAATAATAATAATAATAATAATAATAATAATAATAATAATAATAATAATAATAATAATAATAATAATAATAATAATAATAATAATAATAATAATAATAATAATAATAATAATAATAATAATAATAATAATAATAATAATAATAATAATAATAATAATAATAATAATAATAATAATAATAATAATAATAATAATAATAATAATAATAATAATAATAATAATAATAATAATAATAATAATAATAATAATAATAATAATAATAATAATAATGGGAGGCTCGGGCATGGACAGTCTTGTGTAATTATTAGTGTTGTTGTTGTTATTGTTTTGTTGTTGTTGTATAATAATAATAATAATGATAATAATAATAATAATAATAATAATAATAATAATAATAATAATAATAATAATAATAATAATAATAATAATAATAATAATAATAATAATAATAATAATAATAATAATAATAATAATAATAATAATAATAATAATAATAATAATAATAATAATAATAATAATAATAATAATATAATAATAATAATAATAATAATAACAATACTACTACTACTACTAATAATAATAATAATAATAATAATGATAATAATAATAATAATAATAATAATAATAATAATAATATTACAGAGGAGAGCAACAAAATTCATTCTGAATGACTTCAATACAAATTATAAAGAACGACTGATTAGCCTCAAGCTAATGCATTGATGATGAAATACGAAATATACGACATCATGTTTCTGGTTAGAACACTAAAGATGATTCCTCACACTACTCATATTTGCTGCACCGTCAAAAGCTTGACCTCTACATTGTGACAGAGGAAGAGAGCACCTAATTAAAAGATCTTTAATAACACTAAATATTGTGCAGGTCTTGGTGTCTGGCAATTGAACCAAACCAAGGGTTTCTTCATAGATCTGATAGTCATCATCTGTCCATCGAATGGATAAACACATCTGTTCATTTCGAGAAACATCAGTTGCTTCATCTCAATAATGGAGAAGATTTTGCTGGTTCTAATAAGTGTTAAAATCTTACGAAGTACTGTGTTTCCCATAATAGCAATTATTTCATTGACTATTTCAGGAGATATATATTCCTTCTGATACACCCAGGCCTTTAATTCCGGACAGTCCTCTGCTCTCAGCAAAAGGAGTTTATATAAGTTACCCTCCATTGACTGAACATCTTCATGATGCCCACGTAGCGGCAAACCTTGATGAGCCAAAAAACAAATACTTGAAAGTAGTTTCAATAACATCAATTGATGCTGCTTTTGATCAGATGAAATCTGAGCACTAAGCTGTGCACGTACATCAGTACAACGTGACTGTGCAGCTAACTTCATTACAGCTTCTTAGTGCATTCCACTTATTTCATGCTCATCCATCTTTGCTATTGCCTTCTTCCAATTACAAAATCCCTCTTCAATAAAGCAACTCAGTTGGCGTTTTGAAAAAATAATGAGACCATTACACTTTGCTAATCGACACGTGTGACAAAATATTTTGTAATTTGTGGTACACACTGTAATCCACGGGTACCTTTTATACCAACTTCTTTGTTAGAGATCGACTATAGGCTTTCTTCTTGTTCAACTGCTGGCTGTGATGCGAATAAACATGCCTAGAGGATTCCTCAGCATCAACTGGTTGACTGGGTGGGCCTTTTCCTGTACAGCAAGGACACTCACACTGAGAGCATGTATCTAACACAGATGAGTGAGCACATTCTTGATCACTGTCATTCTGGAAACTTCTTGTGCTTGATGACGGAGATTGGTGAGGATCAAAAGGATCTATATTCAAGAGTATTCTGTGGTTAGCTAGTTAACTACTAGGTAGACTACTTACCACCAGTAGAGCCAGAGCTATGTTCCTTGCCTTTTGAAGCAAAGAAAGTTGAAATCTTAGCTTCGATCATAGCTTTCAAGATGGGTTCCAAATTGAGCACATGGCATGCCTGATAGGGTAAAGCTAATTATCACACTAGATGGGTTGTGGTAGTGGTTGATCTCATTAATGATTGTGGTTCATATGAACTCACCTCATGCACTCTCCTGATATCATTCCTTGTTGATTGCTAGAATAGAGAGTGAGACCGAGTATAATTATAGCTATCTGCACACTAGCTATTAAGATTTTATTGATATTTTATGATTGAATGACTAACTAAAATATACTATATAGCTACAATGACAAAGTGTCTTGAATTGACCAGATACCATAGCTAACCACATTTTGTATTAATGAGAACCAATTTAGATTACCTGAAATTATGGGGGGGCTCCAGCCCCTGGAGCCCCCCCCCCCCCCCCCCCCCTTCCTACGCCACTGAGAAGGTAAGGTGAACAAATTTATTGAGATTGAAGGGTAGTTTCCGCTGATCAATCCAATGTTCAATTGCTTCAATGCCTTTCTGGAGATTTTTGCTATCCTGACAAGATGTGATTGGTAAGAAGCATTTAGTGTCATCAGCAAACATGGGAGTGTATTAAAGATTGTGGAAGGTCAATTACCATAGATAAGAAAGAGCATGGCTCCTAATATACTTCCTTGTGGCATTCCAGATAACACGGGTAATAGGTCAGAATGCTGGCCATTAATGGAGACACACTGCTGTCTGCCATGGTACGCCTTATACCATAACCACAAGTCACCTGTTATACCTGATTCCCATAGCTTAATCAATAATTCTGTATGAGGTACACTATCAAAAGCCTTTTGGAAGTCCGAATGTCCACTTGAGTTCTACTGTCTACTTCTTTGTAAACATTGTCCACTAGGATGAGCAATTGTTGTAGACAATACCTGTTGGCAAGAAAGCCAAATTGGTTTGTTGAAATATTATTTTAAACGAAATCAATGCATTTACTGTGGATAATACGCTCCAGACCTTTCGATGCTGAACTAAGCAGCGAAATAGCCCTATAATCGCTAGCAAGGATTCTATCACCAGACTTGAATATTGGACTAATGGAATTATCAACTTCCTGGGAAGATTATTAATTATTATTCTGAGTTGACATAACATCACTCAATAATTACATTGAAATTGTATTCTCCTGATGAAGGTCTAGGTCGAAAACGTCTGAGAAAAAAATTCAAGTTGATTATTGAGAAGGTTATTGACATTTAGTTCAAGTGATGGGTGAGCCAGGGTGTCATTGTCCGCTTGATATATACTTGCAGTTGACTCATTTTGTAGCACGTGATGTAGGGCTGGCTACTGGTATGGAGTATATAGCAGGCTTGCGCAAGTCTTAGTCTGGTGAAGGCTAGACCTACATCGAGAGAAGACAATTTGAGAAGTTTATTGTAATGTTATATCAGCAGAGGGTTTAAAGAGAGCAGAAATCAGGACGACAAGGGTCCAAAGTTCTGCAATGCATGGACTTCATTAATTACAAATTGATGAAACAAAAACCACAACAGATGTACACCCCAATAGTATCAAAGTCTCTCTGATCCTCATGACCTCTTCCCGCGTGAAAATAGTCGGGCCAGTATTCTATAGGGCACCTATAGCGCTAATGGCTGCATCATTGTCCATGTCGGGATCACATCCACTGACCACCCCCAAGTGATGGGCATCAAGGATTTCTCTAGCAGCTAGCAGTACATTTGACCTCTCTGAAGATGAGCCTGGTGCATAGAGGCCTGTACCTACCTCGGCAAAATCTGGAACCGTGGAATCTTAGCGTCATTACTTTCTTGTGGTTATCATTTATGTTTGTCATGACAGTTGACGGGCCGCAAGTTGAATGCTACATGGGTTAGTGACGGCCTGCTCTCCTACAATGCTGGTGAAGATGCAGGTCTGTGAAGGAGTTAATCTAATCTGGGTAAAGGATGGCTAAAGTAGAGGCTTGTTGGTTGGTGTGTTGCCACCTCTAGAAACTTATACTCCCTAGCTGGCCTCTCATATGCACACATGGAGAGAGTCTGGGAAAACTGGCAGCATGACTTTGTGCATGTTGGACTACCCACATTTGCTGCCTGCAACAGGGGCACATTCTTCATGACTACATTTAATAACAACACTGCTATCCCATAGCTTATGGTTGCTAGGATCTGATGTTTGCTAGGGATTAACTTCAAAACTCATTATAAGACTGGCTCTTCTCATTGTTTCACCCTGAACCTTGTATCTTGTTACTGGTCAACTTGGGAAATGCTCTTTCAAGTAATTTGCATTAGGGCCTTGACTTTTAACATTATTACAAGTTATTTTGTTCATACCCACACACACACACACACACAGAGGCATTGAGGAGGTGATATACATCTTAGTTGGTGTGACTATACTGCTGACCTATTTCTTAAAGATGTCCACATACGACTGGTGAGCACACACCAGAAATCATTCACACACGTCCCCCTGGCACACTTTGCCTTGAGGTACAGGTTTATGGGGAGGGAGGGGCACATTGCTCTGTATGTTACTATAAATGTCAAAGTGTCAGACTCGGGAGAAGGGGTGTGATCAGTTAATGTGTTACTATATATATATATGTCTGGATGCAATGACTTGGGTTAGGGCTGGGGATGTAATGACTAGGGCTAGGGCTAGGAGAGTTAGCCGGTATGCAATGGCTAGGTTTATTGCTTGGATAATGACTAGGAAGGGCTTGGACAATGATTAGGGCTTGTAAAATGACTAGGGTTAGCGATTGGAAAATGACTAATGTTAGGGCTTGGAAAATGACTAGTGTTAAAGCTTTGCTTGGACAATGACTAGGGTTACGGCTCGTAAATTACTACAATAAAATTTCGACACTGACATGACATGAATCAATGGCTACATACCCCATCATGAGCTTCTTGAGTGTGTGTGTGAGTGTGCTTGTGGGTGGGTGGGTGGGTGTGTCTGAGATAAGGTCTAGAAAATGATTAAAACTTTAGTTGGACTATGACTAAGGTTAGGTCTTGGATAATTACTAGGGTTATAGCTCGGACAATGACTAGGTTAGGGCCATTACAATGACTAGGGCTAGGACTTGAGAATGACTAGGGTTATGCATCATGAGCTTGTGTGTGTGTGTGTGTGTGTGTGTGTATCTGCGCATGCATGCATGTGTCAGAGACATGTAGGGGATGTGTGGGCTTCACTATTTACCCAATACAACTATGTACATATATTGTTACATAACACATTGAGGGAAGGCTAATAGCATGCATAATTCTAAATCATCAGGAAGTGCACACACACTCTCTCTCTCACGCACACACACTCTCTCTCTCACGCACGCACACACACTGGCTGCAGGCTGTGTTGGATAGGCTGTTGGGGAATTCGTTCATTAGTGCTCCTTTACACTTCACTAAAGTGTTTTTGAGGGCAGCCAAAATGGGAAGGAGGGAGGGAGCATGCCTAATTTAAATTTGAGAGGTCAGGGGCTATGAATCCTAGGCGGGTGTCTGGGCAGGTGGTAGTATCCATGTGTGTTATGTACTGGCACTCCAGACTAGTCTCCATGTGTGTTATGTACTGGCACTCCAGAAAAAGTAGTGTCCATGTGTGTTATGTACTGATACTCCAGAAAAACTAGAGTCCATGTGTGTTATGCACTGGTACTGCATAAAAACTATTGTCCATGTGTGTTATGTACTGGCACACTTGTGTTTTAGTCTATCGCATAAGAGAAGTGCATATATAATGGAGGGCTTACAGAGTCCCTCCTTCTGCCTGGCTGCACAACCAGATGCTTCTCACCACAAAAGGTGTGCCGGTAGGGAAGGGAAGTACACTAAGAGTGCAGCCATCAGGCAGAGATGTGGCCACAGAAGACCAGAAGCTGACAAGAAGCTCAGACAATTTACAGAGACAGTTTGCAGACTTGAGTGTATTTTATACTGTGTCTGTTTGAGTGTGTCCTCCATCACCAGCAATTCCATGTCACAATTACTGCCTTGGAAGAATGGTGCGGACAATCCCATTTTATCAATTCATGTTTGTCATGTTTGGACAGCCAGGGAGATAGATAGATAGATACATCACCACATCCAGCCAAACATGGCAATATGCACTTTCCCAACTCACACTTCACTGAGAGATTACTTAGCTTGCAGTTATAATGATAGAGAAGCAAGAACAGCACAAAATCCAGCCCCAGAGAATTGGTGTCCACATTGAGCCCAAGAGAGTTGGTGCCCACAATTAGAAAAACCAGCCCCAGAGAGTTGGTACCCACAATTAGAAAAGTCACAACAAAGAGTTGGTGCCCACAATTAGAAAAGCAAGCCTCAGGGAGTTGGTGCCCACAACTAGAAAAGCCAGCCCCAGAGAGTTGGTGCTCACAATTAGAAAAGCCAGCACCAGAGAGTTGTTGCCAACAATTTGAAAAGCCTCATCCTCCATCACATAGTTTGTCTTCTTGCAACACCAACACTCACTTCAAGAGCTTGGGCCGCAGAGACAAAGGCTGCCAGGAAGGAGAGGGAGGAGAGTCTCAAGATCCTCACAGGACACATCTACATGTATGTAGTAGCAGGATATCCGACATCAGTGTCCTGACCTCAGATATCTCCTCCAGAACTGTGTGTGTATGTATGTGGTGGAGAAGGTGATGGGCAGAGTGCAGATTAGTTATAAACCCAATGTTCCATAACTGCTGAAATGTTGACATAGAAACTAGAAACTCTCATAGAAAGTTCTTCCTCACATTGTAAATGTGCAGCACTTTTGGTAGCTGTTAGGAAATTGCAGCAGCAACAACTACAAACACACCCCCTTGGTCTGCCCCTCCCCTGCCTGTTGGCCGACAAGAACTATAAATGTGCGCCCTTGGTCTTCCCCGGCTATATTACAAAACACACCCCCTGTCAACTCTGACTTACAACTCTAACAGAGGTCATCTTGCAGTGCAACACCTCTGACCTCTGAACTGCTCAACTTTACAGTTGTTTGGAGGTCAAAGGTTCTGGTGAGATGACACGGTTGACTAATTGCCTGTGAAGAGTGGACACATAATAAGAATCTGACCTTTACACACCACACGTACATACGTACACCCAACATGCACAAACACCTCACATACACACACACGAAAATGAGGAGGGAGGGAGTGATGCTGACAGAAATACAGATATCCCCACGCACCTAAACTAGGTCCCCCCGAGTTCTTCACAAAGGAAGTGTCACTTCTACCCTATTTAGACACTGGCATTGGTCCAAGGAAGTGGAGTAATATTATGACTAAATATTGCACATGCCCACATGTGCCTACATGTGCAACTCTCCCAGAGCCCACCTCACAGCCTGTTGTAACCACGACCACAAAATCTCCGCGCAAAGGCTTCTCCTAACATCTGACTCACCCAGCACATCCCCCCCCCACCTCAGCTAAAACAGTATGAACCTCTGCACATGCTCTCTCACACACACACACTGATTATCTTTGACAGACAGGTGAACTTATTTAGAACACCCTCGATCAAGTAGCTTTGTGGCCGACCAAATATGTGGGGAGAGAGGGAGGAAGCACCCAACAAGGCTCTAATTAGTGCTAGACAGGAAGTGAGTCAGAAAAGTACTTGATAAGTACGTGAAAAGGTAGTCAATGACATCGAGGAATCTAACGGTGAGCATGTGCTTTATAAAGTTAGGACTACTAATACATACTATGTAGCTGATTTTTATTGCCTTGGAGATGAATTTTACTAAATAATGTAATTGTTAGAAATATATAAAATGTTGCTGCCTTAGGGGTGAATTTTATCTAGAAATATTATTATATACTGTTGAGCTCACTTCTATTGCCTGGGGGATTAAATAAAATTAGGCCTAGAAATATATACTCTGCAGCTGACTTCTCTTGTCTCAGGGATGAAATGCTATGATTAGGAATACTTAATATGTTTCTAACTTATAAGTTGCATTTGGTGTCAACATTACTAAATTAAGTTACGATTAGGAATATATACGAATTTATGTTTACTTGGGGTTGATTTATTCAATAAATTTAGGAATATGTTTACCTAATTTCTGTTGCCTAAGGATAGACTTTACTAAATTTAGTTACTAGAAATGAATAGCTAGCTTCCATTGCCTTTGAGTTGACTTTACTAAATAAAGTTAGGACTAGAAATATATATTATGTAGTTCGATTTTACTAAATATGGTTAGGCCTAGAAATATAAACTCTGTAGCCGACTTCTATTGGCTTGGGTATGCAAAAAAGTTGGCCTAGATATATATACTCTGTATGTACATTGTATTGCCTTGGGGGTGGATTTTACTAAATATAGTTATGCCTAGAAATACATATATACTAAATAGCTGATTTCTGTAGCTTTGAGGTCGACTTAAATAATTAAATTTAGGATTAGACATATAATTGTACTAGCTATGTAGCTAACTTCTGTTTCCTTGAGGTGGATTTTACTAAATATAGTTGAGCCTAGAAATATATACTCTGTAGCTGACTTCTATTGCATATGGGATTAAATAAAGTTAGGTCTAGTAATAAATACTGTGTAGCTTACTTCTGTTGCCTTGGCGTCGAAATTACTAAATAAAATTAGGATTAGGAATATACACCATGTAACTAACTTATGTTTAATTGGGGTGGATTTACTAAATAATGTTTGTAATATCTATTGCCTTGGGAACGGATTTTACTAAATATCGTTAGGCCTAGAAATATTTACTGTGTAGCTGACTTCTCTTGACTTGGGTCACTAAATAATGTTATGACAATGAATATATACTATATAGCTAAGTTCTGTTGTCTTGGTGTCGACATTAATAAATAAAGTTAGGACTAGATTTATGTTCACTTGGGGTGGATTTACTAAATTAAATTAGTTCTAGAAATATACTGTTTACGTAATTTCTGTTACTTATGGGTGGACTCTACTAAATATAATTAGGAATAGATATATACAGTAATTTCTGTTGCCTAGGAATTTTTGTAAACAAAGTTAGGACTTGGAATCTATACTGCGTAGCTGACTTTTATTGCTTTGGGATAGAAATAAAGTTTGGCCTAGAAATATCTACTCTGATGCTAACTTCTCTTGCCTTTGGATCGACTTTACTAAATAATTTTTGGACTAGGAATATATACCATAAATTATAGCTAACTTTTGTTTAATTGTGGTGAATTTACTAAATAAGTTTCGTAGTAGGAATATAGGGTTTACCTAACTTCTGTTGAATATGATTAGACTAAACTAAATATTGTTTCAACAAGAAATATATACTGCATAGCGAATATCTTTGCCATGGGGTTGACTTCACTAAATAAAGTTAGGACTAAGAATATATATTATGTAGAAGACATATATTGCAGAGTGGATGGATTTTACAAAACGACCTTATACTTTTGTAGTGGTGGATTTTCTAAATAGAGTTAGGCCTAGAAATATATATATTCTGTAGCTGACTTCTATTCCCTAGGGAATGCAATTTAATAAATAAAGCTAGGACTAGCAATATGTAGTGTATAGCTTATTGTGTAGAAACATATACTGTAAAGCTAATTTCTGGCCTTAGGTTTGACTTAATTAAGTGTAGGAATATCTACTTTGTAGCTTACTTCTCTTGCCTTGTAGAATGATATTTAATAAATAAAGATTGGTCTAGAAATATAAACTGTGTAGCTGGCTTCTTCTGCCTGGAAGTTGATTTCACTAAATAAATTATAGGCTTAGAAATATGTACTGGGTAGCTAACTTCTATTACCTTGTGTTCAATATTACTAATTGTAGTTAGGACTAGCATGTAGCTAACTTATTTTTAATTCAGGTGAATTTTCTAAATAAAAGTTGGCAGTACAAAGAAATATAGTTAGGCCTAGAAATATATACCATACTGCTGACTTCTGTTCCCTTGTGGATGGATTTAGTTATGCCAAGAAATATAGACTGATAAGGGAGGATTTACTAAATATAGTTAGGCCTACAAATATATACTGTGTAGTTGACTTCTATTGCCTTGGTGTTGGATTTTACTAAATAAAGTTGGGCCTAGAAATATATATTGTATAACTGACCTTGGGCATGGATGGATTTAACTAAATAAAGATAGGACCAGTAAAATATACTATGTAGCTAACTTTATTGCCTTGGGGTTGACTTTCACTAACTAATAATAGGACTATGAATATATACTATTTAGATAAGTTCTGTTGCCTTGGTGTTATCATTACTAAATAAAGTTAGAACTAGGAATATTTACCGAGTAGCTAACTTTTGTTTAATTGTGGTGAATTTCATTTCATACTTGTTTAACTAACTTCTGTTTCCTAGGATTGAACTAGACTAAATATAATCAAGACTAGGAATATATATTGTGTAGCTAACTTATGTTTACTTGAGGTTAATTTTCTAAACAAAGTTTGAAATAGAAATAAATAAAGTTAGGCCTAGAAATATATGCTATATAGCTGACTTCTTTTGCCTTAGGGTTCCCCTAAATAAATAAAGTTAGGACTAGGAATATATACTATATAGCCAACTTATGTTGCATTGGTGTTGATTTTACTAAGTATAGTTAGGCTAAGATATTGTGTAGTTGTATTCCATGCCTTGTGGATGGATATAGTTTGGCATAGAAATATATTGTGTTTTATTTCCTGGAGGATTAAATGAAGTTAAGCGTAGAATTATCTACTGGGTAGCTGTCTTCTATAGCCTTGGGGATGGATTTTACTAAATAAAGTTTGGTCTATAAATACATACTGTGTAAGTAATTATTTTGCCTTCATGTTGACATTACTAAATAAAGTTAGGACTAGTAATATTTTATGGTTAACTTGGGGTGGAAATATAGTTATGACTAGAAATATTTAATGTTTAGCTAACATCTGTTGTCTTGGTGTTGACATCACTAAATAAAGTTAGGACTAGTAATATATAGTAATTATGTTTATTTGGGTTGGATTTACTAAATAAAGTTAGGAAGAGGAATATACTAATTTCTTTTACTAGTGGTGGAATTACCTAAATAAAGTTAGATCTAGAAATATATACTCTGTAGCTTACTTCTGTTGCCTTGAAATAGACTTCACTAAAACAATTTAAGATGAAAATACATACTGTTTAACTAACTTCTCTTCCGTTGGGGTTGACTTTACTAAATAATGTTAGGACTAGGTATATATATATATATATATAGTGTAGCTGACTTCTTTTGCCTTTGGGACAGATTTTACTAAATATAGTTAGGTCTAGAAATGTCTAGCTGATTTCTGATGCTTTGGAGTTGACTTTACTAAATAATGTTAAGTCTAGGTATATACTGTGTAACTAGTTTCTTTTGCCTGGGGATGAATTTTACTAAATAAAATTAGACCTATAAATATATACTGTGTAACTGACTTCTTTTGCCTTGGGGTTGACTTCACTAAATAAAGTAATATATACTAATTAGCTAACATTAATTGCATTGGGGTGAATTGAAATATTTATGTGTAGCTGAGTTCTGTCGGGGTCTCTTCACTAAATAAAGTTAGGACTAGGAATACATATTGTGTAGCTGATTTCTATTGCATTGGGGTTTACTAAATAATGTTAGGCCTAGAAATATTTTCTGCATTGCTAACTTCTCTTGCCTTGAGGTTCAATTTAATAAATAATGTTAGGACTATGAATATATATCATGTAGCTAAATTCTGTTACCACGGTGTTAATATTCACTAAAGAATTTTAGGACTAGGAATATATACGAATTTAAGTTTATATGGGGTGGATTTACCAAATTAAGTCAGGTCTAGATGTTTACCTAATTTATGTTGCTTGGGGTGGACTTTACTAAATATATTCAGGAATACAAATATATACAGCATAGCTAATTTTTATTGCCTTCCGATTGACTTTAGTAAATAAAGTTAGGACTAAGAATATATACTGTGTAGCTGGCTTCTATTGTTTTGGAGATGGATTTTACTAATTAAAGTTAGGCCTAGAAATATATACTCTGTAGTTGAATTCTACTGCTTTGGGGATGGATTTGACAAAATATAGTTTGGCCTTAAAATATATACTGAGTAGCTGACTTCTGTTGCCATGGGGTTGACTTCACTAAATAAGTTAGGATTAGGAATACATACTGCATGGTTGACCTCTATTGCCTTGTTGATGGATTTTACTAAATAAAGTTAGGTCTAGACTGTCTTCAGTTGCCTTGTGGTTGAACAAAATAAATGAAGTTAGGACTAGGAGTATATACTATATGCATAATTTCTGTTGCCATGGGGTGGATTTTAATAAATAAAGTTAGGCCTAAAAATATATACTATGTAGCTGCCTGGAGGTTACTAAATAATGGTAGGACTAGGAATATATATTATGTAGGTAACTTCTGTTGCCTAGTGGTAGATTTTACTAAATAGAGTTAGGCCTAGAAATATATATTCTATAGCTGACTTCTAGTGCCTGCGGAAAGGATTTTACTAAATATAGTTAAGCCCATATTTATATACTGTATAGCTGACTTCCTTTGACTGAGGGTTGACTTCACTAAATAAAGTTGGGACTAGCAATATATTGTATGTAACTAACTTCAATTGCCTTGGGGTGGACATTACTAAATAAAGTTCGAACTCGGAATAGACTACTACCTTACTACTGTTGTCCAGGGGTGGACATTGTTAATGTAGTTAGGACTAGAAATATGTACTGTGTAGCTGACATCTATTCTCTAGGGAATGCATTTAATAAATATAGTTAGGCCTACAAACATATACTCTATAGCTGATTCTGTTGCCTTGGGATTAACTTCACTAATTATAGTTAGGACTAGGAATCTATACTCTCTAGCTGACTTCTGCTGCCTTTGTGATGAATTTTACTAAATATATTTAGGCCTAGAAATATACACTGTGTAGCTGATTTCTGTTGCCTGGGGTTGACTTCACTAAATTAATTTAGGCCTAGAAATGTATATAAAGTGTAACTAATTTCTATTGCTTTAGGTTTGATATTACTAAATATAGTTAGGACTAGGAATATACACTGTGTGGCTATCTTATGTTCACAGGGTGTGAATTTTTTTATAAGGTTCGTAGTAGGAATATACTGTGTCATTATTGTTTCTCATCATTAACCTGACTTAAGACAGGCCCTATGCCTATGTTGGAGGCTTCTGTCTGGAAGGTGAAGTATTAGACCAGGATTGGTTTCACGAGTATGGAGGAGGAGGTGATGGCATGTTTGAGGGAGTCAAGGCTTTATGATGAGTGTCTGTCCACTGGAGGTAGTCTCGGGAATCCTTTTTGGTCAGGTTTGTGATGGGTATAGATATGGAGGAGAATGAAGTGTTAAAATGGCAATAATAACAAGCTAGTCCGAGGAATGCTCTGCTGTCTTTTTTCTTATTGGAATTGAGAAATAGTTGCTTGAGGCTTTGGCTGTTTCTAGGCATACCTGCCTTTCTCCCAGAATGTGACCAAGATAGGTGCAAGTCATCTGAGCCATCTGGTTTTTATGTTTCTTGATGGTTAGTCTGGCATCTCTGTGAGCATGAAGGATGCGATGTAGGTGTGTGTGATGTTTTTCCCAGGTGTCACAATGTATGATGACATCATCCATGTAGGAAGCTGAGGAAGAAAAGAATTGTATTCATAAGGCACTGAAATAGTGAGGGTGCTGCAACTACAACCCAAAAGGATGTTAACCTGGAAATTGCCTCTGGTGTAATGAAAGCTGTCATTTGTCAATCTGCTTGTGCTACTGGAAAACACCAATAGTTTCGTGAGTTCAAAGGTGGTGTTGAATTAAGCCGATCTAAACCAGTCAATTAGGTCGTCAACCCGGGGTATGGAGAAGGAGTCTGGGATGGTGAGGGTATTTAATCTTCTATAGTCGATGCAGAGTCTTTGCAATCTGTCTTTTGGCGGGACAAGCAGTATGGCAAAGGCTCATGGGATGGTGGAGAAGTCAGCTTGGAGGAGTGCTTCAACTACAGTCTCAACTATTCTCTGTCTTACTGCAGTAGAAGGTAGATAGGGATAGAGTGGGAGGGTGGAGAAGTTACCATTGCTTCAACATACATATATGGAATACCTTTTTCTTTCCTGCAGAGAATCTGTGGAAGTAGTAGTGGGCAAGATCTTTTGAGTTACTTGGAAGGATCCTTGCCAATGGGCTTGAAGTTCCCAGGGAGAAGCACTAGTACATGGTCATCTGATTTGAAGGAGAAGTCTCATGCTAATTTACCAGATTGGAAGGTGGAATAGTTGAGGTTGATGTATGGATGAACTGGGTTGCCTGAAGTTTGATGTGGTTTTCTTCATACTCTAGGTGTTTGATTAATCTTACATAATTATTGATGTGCATTGCCTCTATTCCAGATTTCTAACCCATGATCTCATGCCATCTAGCATCTTGGCTATGGCTTATTCAGTGGTTATGGTCTCAAGGAAGTCCTTTTTCCGTGTCATGTTGTGAAAACATTTGGAATCCAGGAGAAAAAGTATGTGGTATAACTCAATCCACATTTCCCCTGGTACTGGTGGATTGGAACTGTCTTCTTTGTATGTCGTGAGAAATGTAAAAAAAAATATAACATTGTTTCTCATGCTGTCACATCTATTTAGGAATTGTTTAGCTTCGGGTTGAGCAGTGGTGTTAGGCTAGCTGTCTTGCCACCCGGTGTGCATCCACGCGGGCTTGGAATGATTGGAGGAAATCTTTGCAGTCTTCTCCATCTCTCATGAATGCATGGGTGGCTGTGGTCATACCTTGGTGGGGAGAGCTTGCCGATGAAGTTCCATTTTTTTCTTATGAATGTCTTTCTTTTGTGGCTTTCCTCTTCTCTTCTCTCTCTCTATTTCTTTTCTTGATAGTCGTTCTGCCTCTCTGGTCTCTTGATGGGCTACTTCTGCTGTCTTACTTCAGTTCTTTGGGTCTGTAACTGCATCTGATAATACATTAATTAAGTGAATAATATCATTCATGAAGGCTGGGTTGGTAGAGTCTAGTCACAGGTTGGATGTTTTGTGGGGTATTGGGCTTCGGTCTCTGAATCATTGTCGGATTCTCAGGTGAGGATTTACTCTCCGGCCCCCTTTATGGTTTTAGCTTATGTCTGTCTGGTAGCCATGGTTAGTGCTGACAGAGGGTGGAGAAATCTGTTTTGTTTTTGAAATAAAAGGATTAGAGCGGAGTAAGTTCAGTACTGGTTTCAAGGGCTTCTTGATCAGTTTTTACTTTGGTGAAGGTTGTTTCTATAGTTGCCACTACCTTCGACATTCTGATGTAGGTGTAATGAGACTGTGTCAGAAAGCCTCATCTCCTTGAGGAGATAGTGGTACTTCTCCTTTTACTCTTTATCCTCCTCCTCCTCCCAATAGATAAGAGCAAAAGTACGTCAAACTGCTCCTCATCACTGGAGTGGGCTGACTCATGGTCGCTGTCCATTGCGAGTGCAATTGAAGTTAGGTTGTTATGGTTGTTTAAATTTTTTTGGGTCAAACCCCACACTCTACCAAATTTCAAACATGCATTGTATTCAGTAATAATTATGTATCATTTCTTTGTGAATGTTAAGATCTTGCTACTTACAGAGTCTGGTTCATACTTGGAAGCATATAATTCTTGATATGTCATAAAGTACTGAATTTGCCTTGATGAAGACTGAAGTCTTTCGGTTGAAAAGTTGGCTTCAGAGCCAAAAAGCTTATTTTATAATAAAATTTAAAGCATATGTGATAGGATCTGAGAAAAGGGGTCTATGTAGAGAAAAATGTTTTTGTGGTATGACCAAAATAAGCTCAAAGTTATAATTTGACTATTTTTCTTTTTTTGGTACTACAGGCATCTACTACCTTTCCTTTAGATTTGTGTGAAGTCTGAAGGCTCCTGCTTGCTTCTTTGTATGCAAGAGTGAGGTTAGAAGATTGGTGGTCAAGAAGCTTGCTACGCGTGTAACGGAACTGCGTTGCCATGTAATGCGGAGAAAATACAGCCCGCGTATGCGGAAAGATGGGAAACCCTCTCAAAATGTGAGGATTTCCAAATAGCTGCTATAGTGGCTGCATGGTTAACAAACTAACAAAGGAATGGCTTCATCAAGTGCACAGGAAGCTTCAAAAGCCATTAATTTTAAATGCTTTTTTCTCAAAATGAATGCTTCAAGCGTCTAGCATTCAGGCTTTCATAACTTTTCTTCTGAATGGAAATAAGTGATGATTTAAGGCATCCTTTACCTGGTATCACTAACTCAGTTTTTTTTAAATTTTGTACATAAGACCCCTTTTCTCAGATCCTATCACATATTATGATGTTAACTGTGAGTAATCGTACAAGTATAATATATACCCAACTTCTATTTCATGCCTTGGAACATCTGCCACCTCTGTGGAATCATGTGTGAGAAAGCTAATTATGTCAAAACAATCATTAATTTAATTACTCTCTGTGTCATACACAGAACCAGTACATAATTTGTGGCAAATAATTTTACATGCTATATGCTTCCAGGAATTCTCTCTTGCTCTGATATCTCGGTAGGACTTGTTGCATACCTGCCATTGGCAAGTAAACTTATACACCTCAATAAGCATTGTGCTGTGATCGATGCTTGACTAGGGTTGGACATTCCACTAGAAATTTTGCTAACCTGGTTAATTTTTCACTTATATACTTCCTACTTTGGATCAAGACACTTGATGCAGTAACTAAAGGTATAGTTGAAGTTTGTAGCTAGAGCCTTGTCATGGACCTGAAGCACTCAATTGAAATCACTATATAGTTTATGGTCAAGTAAATGGTATTCAACAAGTTTCATTTTCTTATTTTATATTACAGTTTCAGTATGCAGGTGATTTTTTTGTTTTTTTAAGCTCCAGAGTGTAAGGCGATTAAAAAAACACACAAATAAAAACTCTTATGAAAACAAAATAAAAATAAAAAAGGAAAAATCTATGGAGATTTCAAATTTACATGTGTAAATGCTAAATTAATTCCTTGATTAGGTTAACAGATACACATGACAACATGCTCCAGATCTTGGTGAAATAAGGGAAATTCCAGTTTTTTTTACAGGTTTTGCTATTACTTATTATTAAAATATACAGATGTTAGACTGCTCCCTTCTCGAAGGCATACAAATGGTGAGTGGCTCCAAAAAGTCATGTACTCAAGTAAGGCTAGTATATGGTTTACTGCTTCATCTCAGAACTAAACAGTTTCACATTGTTCGAGCCCTTGAGATTCAGTTGATTGCTGTAGAGTAGGTTAGGACCACAGCACAACTAGCATAGCCAGGTATGAACTTACGATAATACCCGTACAGACCGAGAAAAGCTCTCATTCCTTTCTTGTTTATTGGTCACTTGTAATCCCACATGGGGGCAACCTTGGCTTGATCTGGGTGTATCTCTCTGTTTTCTACTCTATTACCTAAGAAAGAGTACTCAGCAGCTGCTAACTTGCACTTGGATGTGGTTGCCTTCAGCCCAGCATCTTCCAACATCTTCAGGACTATGTTCAAGTGGATGAGATGTTCCTCCCACACCTTGAGAAGATGAGCATATTGTCTGAATAGGCCCTGAAAAATTAAATGCAAATCTTTGAGTACCACACTCATGAGTTCCTGGAATGTTGATGGAGCTCCTCTGAGACTAAAATAGCATTCATCTGAATTAGTATACTTGCCGAATGGAGTCAAGATGCAGTTTTAGGTATGTCTGCTGGGGCCACCTCGACCTGGTTATAGCCTTTTGTCAGATCTAGTGTAGAAACATACTGCGCTTGACCAACAAATCATCAATGCAAGGCATCAGACATCTTCAGCACTTGTGACAGCACAGGCCAGTACCCAGACTTCCGAAAAGGAGGGTTCCATCACTGGTGTTTTGTAATCTTTACCTAATTACCTGGTAAATGTACAGTATAGCCTATAGCTGCCTCGTATCAGGATTTTGTATATATGCTACATTATGTTTTCTGACCCCAACTCTATTGCATAGTAAAGACCATACGTTTCGGTTACAGAACACCCAGTTTCCCAAGTGGTCCATTACTCGGAGGTACTACTTTATATATTATATAATTTTGTAAGATATTATGTTTTTGTTTGTTTTTAAACCAAAAAATATATATTATTTTGTTAATTTATTGATAAGATAAACTATAAATTATATACTTAATAACAAAAAATATACATATTACTATGGATATATACAACAAAGTAGTTCATTAAGTGTTAATGGAGTCTGCCACAAACATTAAGTTAGAATTAAGTTAATTAAAATTGAAATACTATAATGATTAAATCAAAAATTAAGTAATAATAACAATAATAATAATAATAATAATAATAATAAAACAAACAAAACAAATGATGGTCAGGCACAACTATACATAATATATATTATTTTTTCCATCTTTCCTTCTATATATTAATATACAAATAAATTAAATATAAATGCATGTAAACAATTATAATGTAGTCTGTTCATATTGTGTGCATTAAAAATTGTCAATTGCAAAACATTGGAAAGACAATCATCATCATGAACTTCAGGATGAAAGGCAGAAGCTCAGGTACAGGAGCTTCAGGTAAAATGACTCACTATAGAGTATATACCGGTATATATTATGGAATAGCTATGTGTGGGTAACCTGTGATCAATCCAGAAATACACTGCTCAAGTGCAACCCCTTGGGGTGCAGCCTGGAAAAAAAGATCCACATCTTGATCTAGATCAATGTGATGCTGGTAATGTATATGCATCAACGCCAGAGATGTCAATCGATCTTCGGTCATACTACATCTCATAAAATTACGTAACCTGCGTACAGAACTAGCATTTCATTCATATTCACAGGAAGTAATGGGAATGGTGCAAGCAATCTTATACATTGGGGGGGAAAAAGTTGATCACACTCTTTCAGGGCAGTAGCACAAGTAGTTGGCCTTTCTGAAGTAGGCATACAGACTAAACTTTGTTTCCAACGGCCAATGGGGTTCTGTCCTGGTTCACTCTGCTCTTGTTCGACTTCTACCACCCTTTTGAAATATTTTAGAAGCCTGCTAGGGTTGCCAAACGGTAACTTTCTCTTGCTTGCCATTATCCATTATCAGATACCAACTCCACTCAGAAAAACAAGCACACATGACGTACATACCTTACCAGCTTTTCTGCAAGTTGAAAGGGGGGTTCGAGGGGATCGAACCCCCCCTGGGTATGGGCCTGCAGCCTGTAATCAATCCAAATATTTAACTTGCCATTCTTTTTCCTAACCAAGACCATTGGAGCTACCCATTACACCTCAATAATTCCACCTTCTAACATCTGCCGGAGTTCCTCACGAATCTCCTCTTCTTTTGCCTTTGGTAATCTGTAATGTACCACCTGCAAAGGCTTGGTTTCTTCTGTGGGGATCTGGTGTGTGACAATTTGTTGGCCCAGGCATTGCTCCCCAGCAGCGTCATTGACAAACCACTCACTGGAGTTGCCGTCGTTGCTCTTCTGTCAGCTGGGGATAAATCTCCAGCTCCTACGCTGACTCATGCTCCTGGACTGTAATGGGTCCAACTTCTCCTTTGTCTTACTCTTGGTCAATAATTGCTACTGACAAAACTTGGGGTGTTCCATAACTTAAGAAAATTGACATGACACAACCTGACCTTTGGTTTATCCTGTGTCCCAACATCGATCCGATTTGAGACGGGCATGACTTGTTCATACACGGGGAATGGTCCTTCCCATCTGGACAAGAGCTTGCTGGAGAGGTTAGGCACTATCATGAGAACAAGGTTTCCAAGCTGGAAACTTCTTTCTATTGCATGGTCATCATATGTACTCTTAATGCACTCTGCCTGTCTGCTACAACTTGTGACATGTTTTCGAGATCTTCTTTCAATTTACTCACATACTCAAACAGGTTAGTATCAGGTATTTCTTACCTTTCCATTACTCTGCTAGGATTCTAAGTGAATCTCATGGCTCTACCAAACAGTTAAAATGGGGATATCCTGTGGTAAAGGGAGGTGTGCCATGATAGGCCATCAACACCTTTGGTAAGAGAACGTCCCATTCCGAGAGGCAGCTTGGTGCCTTTTAGAATGCTCTTTATTATGCCATTAAACTTCTCAACCATCCCATCTGTCTGATGTGATAGGGTGAGTTCTGATGTGGACTACCCCAAGCTGTGAGTAGAGTTGTTCCATCATTCATGAACAAAAGTTTGAGTCCTGATCTGTCAAGATATCCTTTTTCTGGCACTGTGTTAAATCAAAACTTCTGCTGTCACTGCATCAACTCTTCTGAGTGGTGATGCCTATGGCCACCTGTTGAGGAAGTGGACCAACAACATCCATTGCTTTCCTCTGAAATGGTGTGGACATGATTAGGACTGGCATGAGTGGCACCTTTGGCTGTTTGTCTCTTGACGACCTCTGGCATTCCGCACAGCTGAATCGATGCTTTGATGTCAGCTGTTACACCTGGCCACCAGAAGTGTGTGGCAATCTTCTCTGATGTCTTTCTCTCCCAAAAGTGTCCGGTGATCAAGCTTATCTAAATGCAACTTGTCTACTTCCTTGTGTCACAACTATCCAGTCTCCTATCTGTCTTGAGTAGCACTCCTCCTTCTCTTTTTCTGAACCCAGAACCTCCTGCTCTTGCTGCGGTCCAAGCATCCTTGACAGTCAGATCATCCTTGAGCCTGTTGGAACAACCTTGTGGAGAATTGTTTTGGCCAGTACGCCTTGGAGTTCTCACACTTCTGGCTCCTGGTCGGCTTGTGTCTCTTGCAGTCAGCTAAGGAGAGAGACACAAGCTGACCAGGAGCCAGAAGTGTGAGAACTGTGTCCTGATTTGCACCGAATTAATGCAATCAAGGACACCCCCCTTGGCCTTCTCCCGAGATTTTAATGGTATTTTCTGAGGTTGCGAGTCCTAGTTGGTCTCTGTCAGATATGAGTAGATTGCAGTCCCTTCCCAGTAGGACCTCTTTCGTTATTGCACTTGTCATAAATGTCCTGCAAATAGTAACATGAGAATTAAGACAAACATCAAATGGGCTCCAATATCCCGTGATCCATCAGCATTGGCAACTTTTCCTGGTTCTCCTGCTTGGCTGCATCAAGCACGAGTTTTCCTATGGATGACAGTCATACATCAGCCCTATGTCCACTCTGCTCTGGGCAGGCTTGCACTCTACAGTCCCTTTCAGCATTAACCTCTTAGTGGCACCTCTTGCCAGTATCCTGTTCACTCTGGCTGTGTATTGAGCTTTATAATTACCAACCTTACCACGGTTGTAGCATTTCCATCCTGTCTGAATTCCATGCATGGATAGTTGACTGTCCCTCTGCCTGGCTGGGTTGCTGGTCTAGTTTCTTCTTCATTCCTTTATGCGTCTGAGTGTCATCTATGGTAATCTTCTTCTCTGGTTGAAACTTAGGGTGGCTTTCTTCTCACTCTCTTTGGGCTGTCCTCCTCCTTCAGTAGAGCTCCTGGGACTGGTCTTTCCATGTCAGCTGCCACTTCCATGGCTGTGCGTCCTGAGGTTTTTCTATCTAAGAAGCTGCAGTTAAGTTGTGTGAAAATCCTCTGGTCTCATGTGCCTGAACTTCTTTTGAACACTTTGGTAAGGGTGTGAGATGGTTCATGGTGCACAGTTGTTACAAGACGTCGAAACCCTGCATGCACCAGCATAGAAGTCGGTGTTTTCTTAAGGCAAATGCTGTTTCAACCTCTTCATTGGCTCTCCTGAG